>JAWLRI010000379.1:2161322-2199660 GCA_034781795.1 Crypturellus tataupa | reverse complement strand
GGACACAGTGCTCCAGATGTGGCCTCACCAGGGCTGAGTAGAGGGGTAGAATCACCTCCCTCGACCTGCTGGAGACGATCCTCTTAATGCACCTTTTTATCATCTTTTTACTATTTCTAACCTCACTCTTATCCTCCTGCACCTTCCAGCCTGTCTTTGTCTCTCCCCTGCCTTACTATGGCAAAGCTGACTTTTCACAAGCTACTTTTCATTGCAGCTTGAGATTTGAGGTGTTGCAGGAGTATTTGTGTTTTTATACAGGAGCTATGTGTAGTTAAAGAGAATGAAAAAAAGGGACTGTTTCTTTGTCTGATTGCTTACTATAGCATAACCTATCTCATTATTTTTGAACCTCCTGCCGTATGATAATAGCCAAATTTTGATTCTAGCTACCCCGCATCACAGAAATGAGAGACCTCTGATTTGGCAGGACATATTGCAGTAAAAGTGGTGAGAATCTATAAGGTTTTTATTGAAAATGAGCTTGCAAATTGGGCTTTTGAGAGATAAATAATCAATATTATTATAAAAGTCAAATTTACTGAATTTGAATCTCCATGTCAAATGTCTTTCCTTTGTTCTTCTTGCATCACTTGTATGTTGCATATTTTTTTCCAAAGAAAATACTGTGTTTGTACTAAATATGAAGGGATGTGAGATATATAAACTTTCTCCTCTGTTGGATGAGGCTTGGTACTCTATCACACAGCAGTAACATTTAAGAAATCAGCCAGCAATTAAAAGAAAGAAGGCAATGAAGTGAATAACCAAAAAGAGTGCTGACACCAATAAAGAGCATCTTCATGACTGAAAGAGCAATGGGTTGAGTAGTTAGCAAGTGCCACAAGGCTAAGAATAAGGATGCTTATGTTTGGCAGTGTGTATTAATGGCAAAGGAAAGGCTTTATTCCACAAACATATGTTTGCTAATGGCAGAAAATCAAATGAAAACTATTTAAAAGAACGAGCGCACAAGCAGTTTACTTGCATCATGATTAGTATGTGCATGGCAATAAAAACAGACTATCCTAGACTCCGATATTTGTCACTCCCAAGAAACGTAGCAAATCATTCAGCACATAAGCAGGTTTGCGGTGGTTCTGCCCCACTGCCTTGAGAGAAGCGCACATCTATCAGAGACACATCTACCACACAACCACAGAGACCACAAGGCCAAGAGAGGCCCATAGATAGCAACTGATCTGCTCTATATCCTAAACCCTTTAGGAGAATCATACCTAGCATCAGCCAAAAGCACTTCAGGGTCTGCCCAAGCAGATTAGTTTAAAAAGTGGTTGTGTTTCCATTCCTGGAAGGTTTTCTGAGATAAAGGTAGCCAGCAGTTCTTAGTATCAAAATTGTTCATTTGAGATGATAGAGGTGGAAAACAAATGCCTGTAATTTCCTGTTTCCACTATGTTAAGATAGCAATGACAGCTCTACAACTGTGAGTGACTCAAAATTACTGGTGTGACTGCCTCCTTCAACAGCATGGTAGGTACCATGAGTTTTTGAGACAACAGTGGCTGAAGTATCTGGGAGAGCATTTATTGTACAAGAGAGAGGCAAAATATTAGGGGAATGAGTAAAGTAGGCCTGAGGCTGTTGCCATCTATCCCTAGAGTTGAACTAATACTGCCAGCCTTCCTTTAAATACTGTTTTTCCTCTCTCAATAGGAAGTTTCACACAGTTACTAGCCTACACAGACTTCAGGACCGCTGCTTCACCCCCCTGCTTATTTGCTGCAAAGCAAGGTACAAACCTCTTCCTTCTGAAAGTCTTCCTGTCAAATACAAAACAACCAGGTTCTCTAGCCCAAAGCCTTGGTGTTGTGGGGAATGTTCGATAAGAAGAATGAGAAAGAGGGTGTCCAACACAAACATCCCTTTATTCAGGGCCCTGGAGAAAAAATATTTAATATTAATATTTAAATTAATTTAATTTCCAGCCTTCGGTGGAAGGCCTTGCACTATTTTAAATGGATGTGGTTAAAGTGCGTATTGATTAATGAAAGCCATCTTAACAGATAATAATGATGTAAACAGTATATTGCTCCTCATAACTCTGTTTTATGGATAAGAAATGTTATCATAGACAAGGGAGCTGGGAGCAGGAAAATTACAAAGTTGTCCACGTTCAGATTTTATCCTACCATGTTCTCATGAGGAAGAATATCTGTCCTCTGCACAATCACATAGAAAGAACTGTGAGGTCCTTAGGCCTGCTGATCCCCCAGACCTCTTTCCTTCTATTTAGTTCATAGGGGCTGGGACCATTACCTTCAGGGCTATCTATACTTGTGTGCTGCATACTTAGTCTCAGGACCAATGTCCCAGCTCTGGGTTGCACAGTTAAGATCATCTCCTTCCAGGGTGATTCCTAGATAACTCTTTCCCTTGTCTGAAGGAGAGGTTTATGCGTTTGGGTAAGACACGGAAAAGTTACGTCCTTGTCTCAGCAGTAAAACCTCCATGGAATTGATGGGGACAACCATGTGCACACAATTATCATCCTCACCCCTCCTCTTACATTCCTGTCCATCTTGCCCATAATAAAAGATATGTGTAAAGAGTGTTCTCTTTTTGTACATGCAAAAGATGTGGTTGAAGCAAAAGATGATGAAAATGCATTTATGCACTTTTGTAAATACCTCTTTTATTCACTTTCCAAAACTCCACCCAAGGGAATGGCTTGAAAAATACTGGAAATAACAACATAATCATGAACTCAATAGGTTTGAGAATCAGTTCATCAGGAAAACAGAAAGAGGAGACTGACCCTAGTTCAATGCTCCCATAGCAAACTGCAGCACTGAAAATGCAAACTTCTGTCTCTTGTAGCTATCTATAAGTATATCAATAACTGAGTGATTTATGGAAATAACCCACTGCGTAATAGTATCTCTGCATGTTTTCATTGGTGTTACAGAAATGCATCTATGAAATGCATAGGCAAGGACCTAAACTTTCAGAAACCTTTAAAAAAGAGCTTTAGAGGAAATTCAGCATTGCAGAGTTTTTTGGTTCGACTTCTGTTCAGCAGTGAATTTCATCCATTGTGAATTATCTGAGAGAAGACTGATTTTTCACCTAAGAAGAGAAAAGAACTAAGCGAATAGGATGCGTGATTCATTTCAGCTAGACATCCTACTTGCAATCAGTAGGTATTGTATCTGATGCCTAAAAAAGGACAGAGCAGGACTGTCTTGGTATCCTGGAAGGAGCTACAGATGTTTGTGCATAAAACATGAAAAACAGGAGGAAGTAGAGATGGCGGAGGGATTGTTCAGGGTGCTAGTCCTGCTGCCTCCCATTACAATAGCAAAAAGTAAATCTATTATTGAAACAGCAGGTACCAGGAAACCTGTGCTGCTCAGGGAGTACATGTATATGGCATTGCACACCATAAATATATAAAGCGTATTTTGCTGTACTATAGGTGAAAGAAATCATGTTATATACTATTCTGCGTAGTAATAAAATTGGTTAGAGGTTTAAAATTGAAAAGGTATTATGAAGTAAAATTTTAAATACCCTAGAGGTTTTGAATTTGAATTATGAGGAAGCATTAGCCTCTGCTGGCCTCTGCAGACTGAGGAAGAAATGAGGTAAAATGGGAGACTGTTAGAGAGGTAAACAAAATCTTGAGAGGAACAGATTGAAGGCAGTAAGCTGTTTAAGATAGCAACTAATTTGAAAACAAGATGCCATGGACTAAAATTGGGAAGAGATGGGTGGGTGCACAGGCAATTCAGACAAAATTACTTCACAGGAAAGTCTGTAATTTGGCATGGATGGGAAAAGTCAGCTACTGAAGCGTGAGTGTGTGTGGTGGAGGGATAAAGTGCAAACCCACTGTAAAAAGGAACAAGATGCATTTTTTCACAAAGATAGAATTCAGGGTTGCAGCTGCTAATTGGATTTTTAGGGATGTGTTGAGATATTAGCTCCTTGTAGATTGCTTGACATTTTCTGGGTTTGTGAGGACAGACTTTTAACAGCCTAAGGTTTTCTCCATGCTGTTAATGTTCTGGAGTCTTTAACTCTTTCGCAGCATGACCCAGACCTCATGGAGATGATAGGATTCCCTCCTCATGTCAATGGGCTTTGGATCAGGCTGCTACAGCAGAAATTAGCAGAGCTTTAAGATATCCTCAGCATTGCGCATAATCTCACTTGTTGGTGACCAGATAGATTTTTAAGTGAGTTACTGTTGTTAAAGAAGAGTGCTTCTTTAAGTCTTTTCTCTCCCAAGTGCTGAGTGCTCTTGATGATCTGTTTGGGAATTCCTGATGATATTAATTCATCCTGCTCAGGCTTGTGCTACCTGCAATCATGATTTCTAGGTATTGCCATAAAGTTTAATCTTCAAGTCTTAAAGAGTCATTGACTAGATTCCATGGCATTTGAAATCAGTATAGGTAATAGCAATATTTACCTCAAAGAGCTGAAAAGTAGGCAATTTTAAACATAAATGTTATGAGGTTCTGTCAGTGCTCATGCTCAGTAATATCATCCTGCACATATACCCTTTCTAGTCATCAAGTAGTTACCTGACTGTAAGGCAGAGAAACAAAGACTTTTTTTCCAAAAAACTTCGTCTTGTACTTCACAAACTCATAAAACCTTTTCATTAACTTAGCTGTCATAGGGCACTATGGTATATATGAGCAAGCCTAATATATGCAGAAAAACACAATAGTAGTCATGTATCCAAGCCAACATGTCACAAGGTGGTACCTTGACTTTCTTTTCCAGCCTACAAATATACTGGTAAATAATGTCATGACTGAAATCTTCAAAGCAAAACAGCTGAATTTTTAATGTTATGATTTTCCACTCAGGTTTTTGTCTCTAAAGACTTCTCGAGTAGACGCATTTGTGTGCTTTAATTATTTGTGCTACTCAGGTGAGGCATAGCAGTCATAAACTTAGATAAACCACATAGTTGGGCTAGGTTTATAATTTGGGGCAGGGAAACTCAGCTGTAGTACTTTCTAAGCAAATTTTGATGGTTGAGTATTTTCATTCAGGAGCAAATAGAAAAAAAAGAAAGAAAAATAGTTGTTCTATGACAATACAATCAAGACCTGCACGTCTTTATATTAAAAGGTAGTATCTCTTCTCTTTCTCTTTCTTTTTCTCTCTTTCTCTTTTTCTCTCTCATCAACATACCACAGAGAGGGGATGAAACTGCTGAAATGTATAATCTGGGTGTTTTGATCCCTTGACTGCTTCAGCTTTTGAAAGAGATCTTGACTCTTCATTGATGTGTTAGGCTTTGGAAGTTAGAATACTCTCCTAACCAAACTTAGGTTACCACTGCTGAATTGTGCTCTCATTCTAACTCAGTTTACACTCATTTTATCCTGGAAAGATAAAGGAATTTTTACTCATTGACTGTCACCTGACATTCTCTTGATTAAATTAGGATGATTTCCATCATAAGGTGTTACCTGTTATGAATGCCAACCTAATTAGCATCATGCAGAAAACAAAAAATGGAAATACAGCAACCTGATATCCTATTTCACATTAAATAATCTGAATACTTAAAATACTACATTAGGAGGACATTAAGTTAAATGTTAAATGACATCTCTTTTATAGAATTATTTTTAACTTTGCAGCAGTGTATAACTTAAGGAAAAAATATATATTTATTAACAGCTTGGCAAGTTAACTGAAACAAAGATGTACAAAGGTCAAAATCCCTTGTTCCTTTCTAATGGTAATCAATCAATCAATCATATGTTGTTAACAAAAGCCTAAAACACCATACTATAAAGGTGTCTGACTTTTTCCTAGTTCACCTCCCTTTGTTTTGAGACACGGGAATCAGGTGCGAGTTCAGTATTTCTCTTCCACACTCATATTCCACTCTCCTCTGGTACTTCATGACCATAGTGTGCAAGAAACCTGAGCTTGAAGGAGCTGACAGCACCTTTACCCACTGGAAATATATAGATCCAGAAATTCTTCTAATGTTGCATTTCCTCCATGAAAATAAATAAAAGTATATTTTATCATGTTCTTCAGATCAATGTAAAATATGAAAGCCAGATTTTTGGAGAAATAAAGTCCTTGACTATAAAGTAGTCTTCTTCTTGTAGAAGAAAGTATGGTGTTAAATATAAAATGGTTTAAATGTTCATAAAAAGTATTAGGGCATACACCATACTTTCTTCTACAAAAAGGTAATAAAATATCTCTGCAGCACAGAAGAAAGCCAACATGGGACATCAGTTTTTTGGAGTACATTTTCTTGAAACATTTTACTTTATGCTTCTAGAAGAACTAAATTAGCTGGGAGCAAGTAGTTATCCATCATGGTTCGTTGGGCCTTAATCTCGTTGTACACAACTGTTTTACAACATGAAAGGCCAACAGATCATGCACCCAGGGACAACCCTATACTGAAAACAAACAGAGAGGTGTTACTTTATGATTGAATTTAAAGCAGTTCAGCTTGGGTAATAAAATGTAAGAGTGAAATGAGGCAACTGACAGGGTCTAAAAAGAGCTGTGAGGAAATCAAAAATCATGTTGGAATCCACCTAAACAAGTAGTTGTGCCTGTCTTTGCTGTATCTGACTTTCAGACATGGATCACTAGAGGGAAGAGAGAACAAGGGCACTGTGTAATAAAGCATCTGGCAACCAGAGCAACCACAGTTTTGAGGAAAATTTCCCAAATGTCATACATCATGATTTAATAAGTAGTAATTAGCTTGTGAGAAGATCCCAAATTATTTTCAAACAGTGGACAGAAATCTGATAGAAAACAGATCTGCTTTTCTGGACTCTTGGAAGTTTTCTTTGGGTTTTATTGTGAGTGTATACTCATGGAAAAGGGAGCTTGTAACACATTGGTGTCACATACATCTGACCCTGTAATATTTTTTAGGGTCTTCCTAAGGCTGTAAAGGGCAGGTTGGCAGATCAGCAATGCTGTGTAGAAGTGGTCCACAGAACGGGCTTAAAGTCATTAGCATGGTTGCAGGGAAAGCCCTGGAGCGGGCTCTGAGATGACCCAGGCAATATACCTCTTAGTGGAGTAGCAATGGGAGAGCAGGAACCATCCTTTTGAGCTGTGTTTTGGAGATCCCACAAGTGTACATTTCTCTGTAGTGCAGACAGGCACTGTTTTTCCTCTTTCCATCTTGTTGGCTTTGTCTAGTTCCTGCCCAGCTTGTCATCAGCTGCCAGAGATTATCATTTACTGATAAATATTCTCATAGCTGTCTCAGGGAAGAATGAGAGTGGAGAAGGAGTCATGGCAAAGAAGCACCAACGGGACACTTGATAGGCAGCCCTCTTCCTTTCTCTAGTAGCTGGAGCTGAAAGGGACAGATATCAGAACCTATCTGTGAACAAGGGATTAAAAAAACATCTGTACCCGCTACTCTAACCACTGTAACCACCCCTCTATGTTTCCATGGGATATTGTTATCTGTAAAGCACTCACATTTTGTTGGCAGCCAAAATAGCACAGAAATGGTACTCATCCTAAGTCTACTTCCTTGTATTTCTGCATGTAGCATTTTTCCTGACTTGAAGGAAAATGCTATCTAATGCTCTGTCACGATCCAATTGTTGCCCCAGAATAGAGGTAATTTAAAGCAAAAGTCAGATTTCTGCACTTGTGAGTCATGGTAGTACTGTTAGCACTTAGCTTATAAAAACTGGTAGCAGAATTTCAGCCTCTTTTATGCCTGAGCCATAAATAACTTTGTTCTCATTTATCAGCTGAAAGTCAAACTAGTTCTGGAGAAGAGGAGCTGCTAGAAAAACCCTCACTAGTACTCCCAGATGGATATTGATTGGAGCTATGCAAAAATATCCAACCTACATTTTTCCGTATGTCTCATACTCTCCCAGCTCAGTTAGTTAGACTGCATTGGCAGCACATTTGTTTCATTCATGTCTTCATATATGCCTATGACACTTGGCAGGAGTTGGTATCCAAATATAATGCTGTGGGCTCTGGACCCAAATTCTGTGGCCATAGGCAGAATATTAAATTCAACCTCCTGCCAGCTTTCTTAAACAGCCTACTTCTCTATCCCTTTGCTATCATTCCAGGGGATGTAATATACAAATTATACAAGACAACGTCCACCAGCATTTGGGAACAACAGGTAAGACTGTGGTAATATTTACAATGAATTTCTTGCCTTTTTAAGCACTTTTATTTTTAAAACGTTGTGCGTTGTTCAGCAGGGAGCAGGGAACTGCTGTTCAGCAGTTGTTCATCCTGTTTTTCCCCCAAAGTGCCTTACGCAGTCATACCTGGGCACATCACCACTGCTTGATGTGGGAAGCTACCATTTTTATTCAATGCATCCTTTGCATTAACCAGCCTTCCTTTTCTTCCATGTTTCTTTTCAGTTTGACATGTCCCATACCTGGAAAGATTTTACACGTCTTAGCAATGATGGGCTGCAGGAACGAATAAGCCCAAAGCGTAAACAAATAAAACCAAAGAGGGAACTGCTTCAAGTTTTTGTCCAATGACTGGTATGAAATGGGAGCTTTAAACTGAAAAGGTAACTGAAAAGTTCTTCAGTTGTCTGTACAACCTACAAAGCCCTAAATAAGCCGCGGAAAGGAGAATTTTTACCTCATATAAAGCTTACTTAAGGACCTTTTCAGTCAGTATGTCACTGAGGCCCAGAAAAACAAACCAGATATCTCTTAATGGATCAGGGTTAGAAAGAGAACAGTATGAAAAATAATGTAGCCTTACCTCAAATGGCATGTACAGTAATAGCTGCTTTATCTTAAAGAAAACTGGGAGAGGTTCACAGAAGGGCAGTGAAAATGACTGGGGGCATGGAAATCCTTTCATATGAAAAGGGTTGTGCTAGGACTGCTCACCTTAGAAAGTGAACCAAGGAAAGTGAATATAATAAAGATATATTAAATAATGTCTGGATAGCAGCTAAAAATACTCAAGTAAATTGAAAAGCAGCAGTTTCCAGACTGATTGAATAAAACCCTTTTCACACAAGAAATAATTAAACCATGGAACTCTCTGCTGCAAGACACCATGGAGGTCAGATGCTCAATGTGATTGTAAAAGGGGTACGATTTTTGTCTCAGTAACAAGACTGTCAGGACTTAAAATGCCCAGACTTCACACATTTTTCTTAAGACATTAAAATCTGAAATGCAATGTTCTTAGGAGGTTCTGAGGTTCTTAGGAGAAGACCCAATCCAGTAGCCCAATAGAAGTGAGACTGCTGCAGCTCCATGCCCCGAGATCCATATAACAGTGAGGCTGAACATGTATTCCCAGGAGGCACACACACACAAACACGTGAACACATGTGTTGAAAACACACACATGCATAAACACACACAGATGTATATACACATCTGCCCATACAGATCAACACAGACAGACAGACACAGCACTGACACAAATGCAAACGACTCCAAAAGCCTCATCTGTCTCCCCTCTGGCTGTTCAGACGGAAGGTCCACTACTGGGAAATATATATACGCACATGTGTATAATGTGGACTCCTCCAACACTTGGGCTTAGAAACTCTGTCTACCCAGTAGTTTCCCCTGAATGCCTGGACTGAATCCTGCTCTGTTGTTGGTAACTGGGTGTACAAACCCTTGCGGCTGCAGTCTCACTCCAGCAGTTGGTACCGACCCCTCCCTTGAACACAAACACACATGGTGGATCCCTGGGGAGTGGGCTTTGCTAGCTGGTCTACCTAGTAGCTAGGCCTGGTTCCCCACTCCTTTGAGGTTCCCATTTAGCTGCCCTGTGGCGTCATCCTGAGACATACAACAGACCTGAGTTGCCAGCTGGTCCAGCTTGACATTCACACACTACCATGTGCATCCTCACTTGCTCTTGTTCCAGGTACCGCACATATGTGAGCCCCTATGATTCACAATCTGACCTAAGCTTCTGGTGCTCAGACCTCCACACATACATGTGCACATAAGAGAGAGTCCCTCACAATGGAAAATACTTTTAAATTGACTTTAATAAGAAGATAGGACAGGTTGTGCTGACCAGGCTCAGAGCATGGCCAGGCAAGAGTTCTGACAACCAGTTTGTTTATGCTGAGCTGGCAGATTTATCCCATTGTCTCTGTTTTCCCACGTTGTTCCTCCCCAAACTAGCTTGATCCCGCCCTTTCCCTCCCTTTGGATCCTCCCTGAAACATGTCTTGATAAGTCTTGTTAAATCCCGCGAATGTTCTTTTTAGCGTGGCAGCATCGCTGACATGTTTCATCTGTTGGGAGTAGCAGCTGGGAGGTGCTTGCCCTCAGGAGGCATTTGGTCCTGGGAGCAGGTCAAGAAAGAACCTAGGAAGCCATTTAGGGGAAGCTGCACCTCTCTGAATTTCTTATAAAAAAAGCCATCTTTCTTTTTCTTTTAAAAAAAAAATTAGTATATGGATAAAAATGTGTTTGTGCAAATGTTCAAGAAATTAAGCCATCTGGAAGGAGTAAAGCCAAATGCTGAGATAGGATCTTGGCTTTCATATGGGTGTTGTTGAAGTTCTTCAGGGACCATGTCAAAACAAGTCTGAAATCCCACAGTTATTTCTTTGTTTAGTGAGGACTATATGACAAATTTCTCTTCATCCACAGAGAATGTAATCCAGCCACAGACCTTTCTAATTATGTTTTATTGTCTAGGGATGTACATTTGCTGAAGGAGAAATTGTGTTAATCTACTCTTCAGATGAAAACCTCATTTTAGGAAAGCTTGTTTTCTTCATTCTGTTCTGGGGTTTGAACCTTCCCAGCAGTGGTACAAATAAATTCTGTGTATATAATCTTGGATAAAGATCACAGTTTAATTCTATGCTTATGCAAGTGAAAAGGACTGAGATTTCCCTGAGAGCTTGGAAGTGACTTGAAAAAATTTATAAGGGCTTATAAAGTTGCATGACATCTCATTATCATAGGTGACCATGCCAGATGCTTGAAAGGCATCTGAATTAGGAGGAGAAGAAAGGAGGGAAGTAGGGTTAGGCTGTGTCTTTTTGCAGCAGAACTGTGATAATCATTGTCTGTGCTTAACATAGTGGGGTTTACAAGTAGCTAATTTTTTCTTCTTGCCTGCAATCCTTAATGCACTTTTAAAAATATATATATTTCTTAATTTTTAAAAGTAGATATGAATTGCTATGCTAATAATTGCACAATTTCTTCATTGTAATAAATACTCATCATTCCATTACAACTGACCTGACTATTGTTTAAGAAGGGGTTGCACTGGCATAATTTAACAATTTCACATGGCAGCCTCCTGCTAGGAGGAAATGTATACTTAAAAGAAATGATACACAGACTTGAGAACCCTCCAAATTCTTCTTCTATGGAATATAATGGATTTTACCTCCAAGCATGAACATATATCAGATTATACCTAATCTGAACTAACTCCCTGAACCAAATATAGTGGAGATGTGAAGAGCTTTGAGCTACGTACCTTATCTTATTGCAAAGAGTGAATTGCTAAAGTAGATGTAACCCATCAGTGCCGATCTTTTTCGTTCTTGCTACCAGATTCAGTTACATTTGTAACAGACATATTTGAGGTCAAGAACAATAAAGCATATGTTCTTAGACAATTAGTTTTCTCTGTTCAAGTAAGCATAAGGGACGACATGTAATCAAGCAAAGGTAACTGAAATAAGTAGGAATCATAGTATTAATTCCATGGGTGATCTTTGTTTTTAGCTATAAATAGAGAATTACAAGAAAAGACACCACCCACATGCCAATTCTTGACTAACCCAGTGGTTGAGGAGTGAAAAGGGGGTGAAGGAACTAGAGGGACTAGATGATCTTTAGAGGTCCCTTCTAACCTCAGTAATTCTGTAATTCTGAGATACCAAAGGGCAGCCTTCTGAGATCTGTTAGATTTACTGCAGGGAGAAAATTGAGGTTAATCTCTTGTGGAGAGAGGCTGAATGCAGGCTCTTGTATCTCTCAACCAACTGAAGAAGAAATGAAGGAAGACTAATCACTCTAGTCTAAAGGTACTCAGCATTTAAAGGTACTCAGGTTCTATGAAATTTCCATTAGATATCACTGCATTGGGGCCAGAATTCCATTTTCTCTTCTTCAATAGCCTAATACTAATGCTTTCTGCATTGCAATATTTGCAATATTTCTTCAACATTCATTTTGTTCAGTTGCCACACAACTCTATAGGCTGGGAAAGTGCCTAGATTTTATTTTATCCTTTGGAACCACAAGAAATTCTTAGGGTGAATCCTAATGAACTATTTGAAATGTCAAAAATAATTGCGACTTATTACTTGAGAAGAAAAAGTAAGAAGTTTAGAAGAACTGACATTTTTGTTTTAAGTTTGACCAATCTTTTTTTTTCCTTTTATTTTCTTTTTTTCTCCTGATATTATAATAACATTCTAAAGAAAATATCATTATGAACTATTTTTTTTTTTCTTTTCACTTCAAGTCAAGGTCATTCAAACCACTAGTTTTCCTGAAAAGGTTTCGTGATTTAATCTGTTGGCATTTCATGGCAAAAATATTTTGCTGAAAATTTCCAACCAGTTGTTTTTCCTGTGATTCAATACTTAATCAACTAGATGTTCCCATGTTTACTTCCAGCTAATGGATATTCTATTGTATAGTGCACCTTTAAATTTATTGATATGAAATGTAATTTATGTCTAGGTTTGGTTAAGAACAAAACAACGTTTTGAACATCAAAAGACAAACAGACCATTCTTACTATAAATTCTTATAATTCATATAGGTTCAATTCATCAAACTTCATCTCCTTTTCAAAAGCTGGAAAATAAATAGCTCTACTGATAATTGCAAGAATTTTATATGTACTGTGTGCCCATTTAAAATATGTCAAGAACACAGTCTTGTGATGTTCTTTATCAGGGGACCTGTAAAGCAATGTAAAGCTGTGGCTGGGAATGACATTTAAAAATCAAAAGTTTATTTATGGTCTGTAGTATTTCAAGGTAAGTTTCAAACAAATTCATGCACAAATGAAAGCTAAGCTGCTCTGCCTTTACAGGCTCTGTGGTAAAGGACTGGCAATTCTTTTGTTCCTGATGAGGTGCAGTTCCTCCAAGCTGTGCTTCGAGAAGACATGACTGAAAGGTTGGTGACGTGGCTGAAGGCTTAAGCTGTTAAACTCTCTCTTTGTAGTCACCTGGGTGAGACATGGTAATTTATGAGCTAGAGTATATATAGTCTCTTTCTGTTTCTCCTCTGGGATTTTCAAGTCCACACTGTGGATTTTATTTAAAACTACCTGCCTGCAAAACTCCTTGGCTGTATTCTGCCTTTCCCTTATCTTTCAATATACTCCTGTCTGTTTTGCCAAAGGCTTTAGTAGGAGGTACTAATCAAATTTCACTGCAGACTTTTGCAATAACTTGTTTGTTTGATTTGTACAAGAAGCAGAGGGAAAATGATGATAATTATTAGCCAGAAGCACAATCTCTCCCTGTCTCTCTTGTATGGTGTACAGAAAATCATATGAGAGCGAATCTGTTGCTGTCTAATTCGACACAGTCCCGCATCAGGCGCTCGGTGCTGTGCGTGGAGGTGGGTGGGGGGCAGAGCGCAGCATCAGGGCAGCAGTCTGCCAGCTATGAGTGCTGAAAAGCAGCTCTGTGATCGGTCTGCTTCCACTGTCCCTGCTCATACAGCATCTGTTTCAAGAGCATTGGGTTTGCGCTCTGTGGAGGGGAGGACTGCAGTGTGTTTGTCATTGTCCTGCTCAGCTCTCCCCAGGGGCATCCTGACTCCAAACTTGGAACCTCATGTGACTGGAAGGAGGCAGAGGAGGGTCCTGGCCCCAGAGCTAGAAACCAGCAGGTATCGTGCTGGATTTCCCTGCCCTCTCAGGCAGTTCAGCTGCCCGCACCTTCTCCAAACGCTACCTCACTGTAAAGGTAGAGCTTCAGAAACGCAGCAGATGGAAACATGCACATTTTCTCAAGTACTTCTCTCCTTTGGTATGGATTTCCAACCTTGGGCTACTGATAGTGACAATGATGATTCCTTTTTTTTTTTATTTTTTAAATGTAGAAATCATAATTGCTGTTTAAAAGTAGGATGTGTCATTGTATTCTCTCTTGAGAGTTTTCCCTAGTGAAAAACAAAGATGAGAGCTAGTAGCCCTAATGGCTTTAAACTCTCTTGATTCTTTTGAACGAATTACTGAGATGATTGAAACTGAGTCCACTTATGAGTCCACAGATTTTGACAATTATTGACTGAAAAGCAGTAAGGATGAATATCTTTTTGGTGCAGTGAGACGCTAATGCTATCTTTTACAGTCAGTGAGACCTAGAGTGAGGAAGCAAGTACTGTTCTTGTTACTTACAGTTATTCACTACAGAATATAGTTTATTTTTAGCCACAAAGTGACATAGATAGTATGTTGAAATCTAAGTTATGACCATGGTTTTCAGAGAACTTTTCAGATCCACTGGCATGTCCGTGAAAACTTCAGGATATTAGATTCTCTGAAAATGATCTACAATCCTCTGTATTCTGCAAAAACAAACCAATGGCCATTGACTGCCAGGCTAGAATATACCACTGCTTGCTGTGAGCATTTGTCCAGCAAATCTACACTCTCTCATCCAGTTAGTTCATTCTTACAGTCGTGGATTCAATTTTTCCTCCAAGTACAGCTACTACCAGCTTCATTTTGCCTTGCTGTGTGAGTATTTGCTCAAACACAGTACATACTGTCAATCTGTCCTGCTCTGAGCCTTTCTTTATGTTTCCCTCAGTGGACACTGTTAAAAGTAACATTTCAGGCTTGAAAAGTGTTGTATGAAATCTTCCCCGAGTCTGTTTATCTCTGTGTTTCAAGATACTAAATCTTAGCTTGAAGGTAAAAAAGAAAGAAGAGCAAACTTCTGCTCTTCAAGTATTGTCACTCACATCCAGGCTGTTGGACCGTGTGCTTCACGTTCTTTCATCTTCCCTTTCTCTTCCTAACCTCTATTGGTAGTGTAAAGTCAGTAAAAGATCCATGAAAGCCACTTCAGGCTGGTTTCTTAAATGAATTACATGGTGAGATCCAGAGTGCTCACTCCTGAGCCTGATCCAATCCACACCAAAAATAGTTACTCTTTTCCACTGCCTTCACTGAGAGCTGAACTCTTTGCCACAACAGGAATTAATCTTTCTGTTAAATGACACTGTAGTAAAGGATCCCCACCTGCTCACTTTCCCTTTACTGTGGCTTTGGAGAGACGGCCCTACAACACCCTTTTGACAGTTTTGATTGAAAATAAGCAGTTAAAAATGTTCTGTGAAGAAAAACTGCTATGCAGTACTAGGTACCTTTCTGAATTCCTAACAGCTTGTAAGTCATCAAGAGAATTGTATCTGTGCTTAGTCTAGAGACAATCTATTTCTGACAAAAAGAATCATTTCCATCAAACAGAAAAATATAAACCCTGCTACAGCAACTGCTTTGTGATCCAGGCTATGTCTCCAGAGTATAGATATTCTGCATGTAAGTATATTCCAGTAATTAATACTGCACTATCACCCCTCTAACTCATGCAGAAGAGAAGAGTTCTCCTGCTAATTCCCAAGCTAATACAGAACTGGCAAAAATATAACCTTGAAAAACAGAGAAATAAGGGAAACACAGGAGGAAAAGACAAGAGGACAGGAGGGAACCACCACAAGCTGAAGCACCAGAAGCTCCACAGGAACTTAAGGAAAAAATTTCTTGACAGAGAGGGTGACAGAGATTGCCGAGAGAGGTTGTGAAATCTCCTTCTCTGGAGATATTCAAAACCTACTTGGATGCAGTCCTGTGCCACGTGCTCTAGGTGACCCTGCATGTGCAGGGGGGTTGAACTAGCGGATCTCCAAAGGTCCCTTCCAGCCTTAAGGATTCTGTGATTCTATGAAACCCTCTAAAGGGCAGTCCTGTAGCTGGAGAACCTGTGAAGACTTTAGAGTTCCTCTCGGCTATACAGAAAACGCTTCTCACTTACTGACCTCAGGATATTTGCTGTGCTTTCACTTTCCACTATAGCCTCACAGCTAAAGAAGCAAAGGTATTGAGTGATAGACACATTTTAAAATATTTTTATTATGAATCCATGTTTTCTGTTGGTTCGTACTGACAGTTATATGAGTGAGCCCAGGTGATAAATGGTATATTGTTGTTATAAAACCAGTGAATGAGCTAACCAAATGGGCTGTCATCCTAAGTGCTGTGGGACTTGCTGTATCGTGGGAGATGGGTGGGAAAGAGGACTAGTAAAAGTATGCTGGCGTGCTAAAAGATGTAGCATATGTTAGAATAGTCTGGGACTTTCTTTCTTCCCAATGGTATCATTGTCAGTGAAGCAGAATAGCTCACCATTACTTGGGGAGTCATGAGGACAGCCTCATCTCTCAGAACACATAAAACTATCTATCTAAACCAATGGAAATTTTTCCTTCTAAAAAAGTAGACTAGGAGGCTGATAATAAGTTACCTCTACCTTTCTCAGCTCCGAAGAGAAAACAAAAAGCAAAAAGAGAATATCTTTGGCCTATTGCATCTTCTAAGGTATCTGTGAAGCCAGGATTTCTTTCTAAAAATAAGCCTTGATAATGCTGCTTGTTTCATCACCACTCTCAAAAGACATCAAAATCAAGGACAAGCTGGGTCCCTGAATGTCCTCCTCACATCCATGCCACATGCAGTGATTTTAATGAGTAACTGATTGCTAATGTTAATGAGAAATTGATTGCCGGTACAACTGGTGTTCTGGATTTGTGATTCCTTGGTAAAACCTCTGGCTACAGGCAATTTTCCTCACAATTAAAAGTAGAATACAAATGCTGAGTGCACAGGACTTTCTAGGCTTACAAGTATATGAAAAGGGAGATTTAACAGCAGCACAGTCAGAGCTGCTGACTGCTTACACGAAATAAAAGCACTTTTCTAATTATCAGACAAGGTGCATCTGGAAAAAAAATCAAAGTGCATAAATAAGTAAATGAAGGCACTTTGACAGTCCCTGAGCACAGACGAGAGCTGGTGCTTGAGGACAGTATAGGCCTTCTTGCAATCAGCCAAAAACGTATTTGTAAGGTTGTTCTAAAAGCATGGGTGAATCAAGGACGGTGGCCCCTCTAGACAGCATGTCACCAGAGTCTGGCCTCCCTCTCCTCAGCTGACCTTGCTGACTACATTTTCCAGTGCATCGCCTCCCACTTGTGGAAAAACAGTGAGAGACAAGGTAGGATGGGCACATTTATGTCTTCTACCCCTCTTTTTGAGAGCTGAGACCAAGGTTCCTGCTGGGTGCCAGCCAAGCCTGCCCGGTGGGATTGGAGAGCGCCTCTCAGGCCGAGGCGCGTGCCTGAGTGCTATTGGGATTAACCTCCAAGAACTGCCCTGGCCACCACCCAAGAGCAGCCACAAAACCTGGGGAGCTCAGCGACTGCTTGTGCCCTCCGTAGGAGCTCAGCAGAATCTCTGCCGAAAGGCAGCAGACGGCTGTGTTTCTCTGTCCTCCTGACCCCCAGGATAGCTCTCTTTCCTCTTATGCCCACGGCAATTTCCAGGGAAGATGAGAGACTAGTGACTTTTTAATGCTGACAAATGTTGTCCACTGCAGGTATAATTTGCTGCTTAAAGTCATAAAGGCCATTCTATATACATTTTGTCGAACAATCATCCATGAACAATTTGTTTTTTTTAACAGAAATGTGAGTTTAACAACCCCAAGGCTATTCTGATTTACACCAGAAAGATGATGCAGAGAATAACTTAAAAATTAACTTTTATCCCCACTCCTTGGTTCCTGCCCCGATACATTAACTGCAAATGGAAACTTACAGAGTGAAAACTCAAAATGCAGCTGCATCCTGCATCTTCAGCGCCTGTAGCTCTGTCCTAAATTTCTAGATTAACTCAAATAAATTATGCATTTCTGCACACTTAACCGGGAAAATTCTGCACAGTGACAGTATAGAGTCACTTAGAAGGCAAAAAAAACTGACCCTATCGTGTTATGGATGACAGCTATTTTTGTCCTTTGGCTGACATAGAGGCACCTGGGATCCTTTACTGAAAGAGAAACTAATGAAATTACTTGAGTGTCAAACAAAGAACAAAAACTGGAAGAAGGAAAATTCCCATGAACATCACATTACAGAATGAAGAAATGTGTCCCACCTGCAAACTTCTCAGAAATATTTCCATGGTGCCCCAGCTTCTAATTTGGCATCAGTGGGTAATGGTAGAGAACTAACTCGAGTTTATTGAAAGGACATAGACATAAGTTTTAGGAAGGAAACATCACAAATACGCTAGGGAGACTGCAGCAGGTGTTAGCATTAATAACCATTCCCCTCTGCACTGAAATTTGTTCCTTTTCCACATAAACTGCAAATCTCCATTATTCTGTATCCTTCTGTCTCTGCACTAGTTTTGAACTCCAGAGTTTACAGCAATGTTATCCAAGGACCAGATGAGCAGTCTAAGATCCTTCTAGGTAACAGAGGTGTATCACAGAATCACAGAATGGTTGAGGTTGGAAGGGGAGTGGGGGAGACATCATCTAGTCCAACCCCCTGCTCCAGCAGGGACACCCAGAGCACGTGGCACAGGGTGGCATCCGGGTGGATTTGGAAGATCTCCAGAGAAGGAGACTCCACAGTCTCTTTGGGCAGCCTGTGCCAGGGCTCTGTCACCCTCACAGGAAAGAAGTTCTTCCTCACATGGAGATGGAAAATCCTGTGTTTCAATTTGCACCCATTACCCCTTGTCCTATCAATGGGCACCACTGAGAAGAGTTTGGCCCCATCTTCTTTACATTCTTCCCTCAGGTATTTGTACATGTTGATCAGATCCCCTCTCAATCTTCTCTTCTTTTCTCCAGACTAAACGGGCCCAGCTCACTTAGTCTTTCCTCATATGACAAATGCTCCAGTTCCTCAGTCATCTTGGTAGCTCTCTGCTGGACCCTCTCTAGATGCTCCACATCCCTCTTGTCCTGGGGAGCCCAGAACTGCACCCAGTACTCCAGGTGCAGCCTCACCAGAACTGAGCAGAGGGGCAGGATCCCCTCCTTCCACCTGCTGGCAACGCTCCTCCTGACGCAGGCAGGATCCCATTGGCCTTCTTGGCCACGAGGGCACATTGCTGCCTCATGGTTATCTTGCTGTCAACCAGGACTCCCAAATCCCTCTCCGTGGAGCTGCTTTCCAGCAGGTCAACCCCTAGTTTGTGCTGGTGCCTGGGGTTATTCCTCCCCAGGTGCAGGATGCTGCACTTGTCCTTGTTGAACCTCATGAGGTTCCTCTCTGCTCAACTCTCCATCCTGTCTAGGTCTCTCCGAATGGCAGCACAGCCCTCGGGAGTGTCGGCCGCTCCTCCAAGTTTGGTGTCATCTGCAAACTTGCTCAGAGAGCACTCTGTGCCCTCGTCCACGTCATTGATGAACAAATTGGACAGCGCTGGGCCCACTACTGCTCCCTGGGCCACACCACTGGCCACAGGCCTCCAACTAGACTCAGCAGAGTCTAATACGGAGGGAGCTATGATAGCTGTGCTTAAAATTATGCTTAAATAGTTCCTTTTTCATGCGCTGACAATTGTTCACAAGGAATTACATTTGTACTTGTCAGGGAAAGCCCTCGTGCCACAGACTTCTTGTGAATCAGCGCTCAATGCGTGACCCTTTAGGGTGAAGTGATGAGCTAGCTTGGAGGAGGATATACATTCATCTCTCTGTCAGACTGACATGCTTTACATATTCATACATTAATTTGATTCACAAATATACACCTTTCATTTTCTACTGATCCCCTTTTTGTGGTCACCTTCAAAATCCACGTATTGCAGTCTAGATTTTTAATCCCCTTCTTTTCTCCTTGCTATTTTCGTCATATCCTGAAACAATGACTTTATTTTTTCTCCTTTGAAAACATCTGACCTTGTGATGTTTACACATACATCCTTTTCAGTTTTCCTCTAAACAAATATTTTCTAAAACTGTCAGTACAAAGGACACTGCAGGGAAATCGGAGTCCAGCTGATGATAGCTTCATTCTACTGAAAATGTAACATCCCCAACACTGCATGAAGTGCCTAAACGAACAGTGAGAGCCAGCACACCATCAAGTTTATTATTCAGTCTTCATGTTCTGTATATTTTAATGCTAGAAAGCAAATCCACTCCTCATGCAAACTAGAAAAGAGCATTTACTTTCAGCAGTTCAACCTTCATTTTACCCACTAAGTTACCTGCAGCATTGCTTCTTGCAACAGTAATAGCAAGCTACCCGGCCAACTGAGAAGCTGTTAGTGCAGTGAGGTGCAGAGGGAACCTGCAGGCTACCTGGTGACGGAGCTGCAATGTCCTTCCAGCCCTGCCCTGTGGGCTGAAAACTGTAAAGGATGAGAACTTTTCAGACTATCAAGTGAAGAGCTTTAACCATATGAAAGAACTCAAGCAAGCTTATATATAATCATTTAAAAAAAAAAAAGTACCGGTGCTAATAATTACTCAGATTTGGAGGCATGCTGATTTTAAATATACTACAAAACCAAAGAAAACCTCTGATTTCACTTCTCATTCTGCTGCATTCTTTCAAAGGAGAATACTTTTCTAAGCCACTGAGTTTAAAATAATACAACTATGGCAAGGTTGTCACAAACAGGTGATGTTCTTATTTGATATTCAGGCTTAGTAGAAGGAGCAGAAGCCACAATAATTTCTGTTCAGCAAAATGTTCTCAGAGGGTATAGCATGGTGGTATGTAATATGTCTGTTTGTCTCTTGCAATTCCAGTTAAAGAGCAAGACAGAACTTGTGAAATAATCAGCCAGTCACAAAGTGATTTAAATCTGAAATGTCCATGTGATAATGTCTCTGTTGTCATGCATGGTTTTACTCAGCAAGTAGAACTTCCGTTATTCCTTCCAAATAATAGGAACCTCTGCTAGTGACCTGAGGAGGTGGGTGTAAACAATATTCATACCCAACTGGGAAAATATTTCACAGCTTTTGTCATGATGTTAACATGACAGGTTGAACATATGGTAGGGCTGGAAGGCTGTTATGATCAGTTCCTCCTCCCAGCTCCTGTTCCAGGTGCAACAAAGATTTTCTTTTCCCTGTTTCTATCTGCTAGAATGCCAGTACAACTTAAGCAGAAATGGAGAACTGCACAATAGAAACAGTAGAGTAAAACAAAATTTTTACTTTTTAAATTCCTGAAATAAGGTTGGAAAATTCTCTTTCTGTTCATGGATGTTCTGCAAGCTGGCAAAGAGGCTAAATTAACTACATAAATTATTCATTACAAATTATTCACTCTATGCAGCAGATACTGATTGTTTAGAACATTCTTTCTGTCCTAGAAATGTCACTGGCTGTAACTCATTACCTTTTCATTGACAAATTCTGTTGATTGCTTGACTAGTTCCTTTAACTAATCCAGGATTCTGGACTGTTAGAATAATAATAGTTACTTCTCTGGTACTTTACACATCAGGATCTCAAAACATAAATTCTAAATGCTAATTAATCCACAGACCATCTCGAATGTGAAATGTTCCTATCCTTATAACAGGTTTGTAGCTCTTGAACCATTTTGCTGACTCATATAGCCTGCCAGGTCAGGTAGTTCTCATTTGTTCCAACCAGTCAAGATAAAAAGTTGATTAAAAAAATAATAATAAAATAAAGAAGTTGGGAGGAAAAAAGTTTGAAGAGTTGAGGAGGCTGAAAGATTTGGTGTTGAAAGTTTCCTTAGTTGCTTCAGGCTAAGGAGTGAGTACTGCCAGCATTGTTTGATTTGGGAGTTTCCTGTTAGTATAGTTACTGAGGAAGCTGAATGGAAGTTGGAGCCTTGAATGGGATGTGACCCATTCACTTGAACCCACTGATTGGTTTGAATCTTTTAGTCTTTTATTTCTTTTGCAGGGTGTGTTTCCAGAGCTGTCTACCTTGAAAATCCTGAAATTGTGTGACAGGGGTCTGTTATGCACTTCCAGTTAATCTGCAGGGTTATAAAACGTTGGAGCTGCTCTGCATGCTGTTGTAAGTATCCTGTAGCAGTTCATAATGGACATCATCATGTTTGTCAGTCTGGCAAGTTCTTACTCAAAGAGGAAGATTCTTGAGTAGAATGCGATATCTAAATGAGTGAAGATGAGAGGCTGGCAAATAAGTTGGACTATTAAGAATTTCTTTTACATGAGATAACTTGTAGGTGGCAGAATGACTATATTGGAACTTTGAAAGCTGGAATCACATTATTCTTGTCAGGTATAAAGACTGGTGTCCTGTCTGGAAAAGAGGTGTAAAAAGCAGCACCTGCACTAAATGCCTGAGATTTGAAGACCTGAAGAACCACCTATTGCTCTTTATTTGCTACATTTGTTATGGTCCTCTTCTTTCCCTATATCTTAGGCACCTTAGGTACACCAGGGAAAATGAACTTATTCACTTTATGAATCACTGGAATGTGGGGATCCAAGTTTCTTTCTTTTTTTTCTTTTTTTTTTTCTTTTCATGAACAGCATCAAATTTTGTGTTATTTAGGATTCCACCTGCATTTGTAGCTCTCTTAAGAGGTCAAGCAGTACAATAGCTAAGTGCGGCTGTAAAGTTGATCTCTGAAAGCCAAGGATGTGGTAATATGCAGCAAAGGAGCATCAAGTAAAAGCACCAAGCAAAACATTGCTCTTTGTCTGTTAGTGTTTCCATTAGAAGTAAAGAACTGGAGCTTTGAGCAGGGAGTGAGAGAAAAATGCATGAAATTATGTATCTTCACTTAAAGGAAGAAGTAGAGCTGAAGATCTAGGGGAAACAGGTGTTACCAGGGCTGAACAGTTCCACTGAAGAGAGGGAAACAAAATCTACTCATTGGTGTATTGTTCTTAACACTATCTTTTCCAGAAACATGCAGCGTGGTCTTGAGAGTTTAGCTCTCAAGTTTAACATGTGATTACCATCTGAAAAAAAAAAAAAAAAAAAAAAAAAAAAAAGAATCCAGAAAACCAGAAAGCAGAGACAGAATAAGAGGTAGAGGCCAATTTATAGCTGTAAGCTGCAGTGCATGTTGCTCTGACACTGACACCTTTTTTTTTTTTTTTGCCTGAAAGTAATGAGCAATCATGGTTCAAAGGGAAAACACTGCCTAGCAGGGGCATGTAGATAGAAAGAGTGTGACAAGCAAAAGCTTATGTATTGCTGCAGGTTATACTGCAGGGCTCCATGGTGCTGGTGTGAGTACTAGCTTAACTAAAAGCAGTAGGGGTATAGAGAGATGCTACTTATATTTTAGTTAATAACATAAGGACTGTGTATGTCTGTATGACCTGACTCTGCTCTTGTTTGCACCAGTAGACAAAAGGAATAGCTTTCTAGAGGCTTTAGACTGATATGGAAATGAGAGCAAAAGCTGATCTTAAGTCTCTAGGAAGCAAGAAGTGGTGACAATTTATTGCAGATCTCTTCTACAGAAGAAATCTGAGCGGGATGGCAGGGAGGGATTGTGCAATTAAAGGAGCCTTCATTCATTTTGCATTTGTGCTCCCATTTAAAGTTTGGCAAGTGTGGGGTTTGAGGAAGAAGAGAAAGTGTCAAATAGCTTCATCTGGACTCTCTGGTGAGGTATCCTGCAACCCACAGAGTATGGGAGAACAGGACAATGTATTTCAGGCCAACTTCCCTGTCTGTGCTCCCTACCCTTGAAGAGCCCTGGCCCCTCCGTGTCCGGTGGAGGCATGGTGGGAAAGGAACCAGACACTCAAGTCTCCAGGGCAGTCCTGCGCCTGTCTGAGCCTACGGATGCACACCCCGTGATGCAGCACGGCAGAGTAAGTGATGCTGCCGCCCCAACCCTTACTGGTGCTCCAGAACTCTTCAAAATCCCGGCAAGGTGAAGGGCTGGCCAGAACATTGCACTGAGTCAGGCTGCTTGCTTATCTCCACCAAGAAGCTTACACTGGACCCTGGCTACTGCAGAAGCCTCAGCCTGGCGAGATTTAGCTTTGCTCCAACAGGCATGAAAAAGAAAAAGAGCAACATGGGACTGGTTTCTCTGCCCTTCCTGCCAAAAGCGACCTACTCAGTCTGTTTTTCTGCAATGTTTTGTTTATTTTCTCCCGTGGCAGGCCAAGGCTGCTGCTGCTGAGGTCTCCCCCTCCCTCACCAGCTGTCAAGCTGTGTCCTTTTTGTGTAGGTGCTAAAGCTGATGCAAGGAAGGGGAGCCTACAGAAGGATGTAGACAGAGCAAGCCTGGTACACATGGCATCCATGTAGATGTAGCTGTTCCTTCTGCCTTTCCCAGCTCATTCTCTGTGAGGAGTACAAGGGTGACCAAGATCAAAATCTGTGAGGCTGAACTCCCCCTTTTTTTCTTTTTCTTTTTCTTTTTTTTTTTTTTTTTTTTGCTAAAGGATGGAATTTCAGACAATGAGAACTGAAATAATCTCCTTATCCTCAAAGAGCTGAGAAAACAGTAGCTTGTTTGGCATAGAAATAAAACATCTGAAACACCAAATAAATTAGTGATATAACTTTATGGGTTTCATCAAAATTATCTTGAGACTAATAGCACAGTAAATTAAAAGTTTTCAGGTTAGAAATACTAGTGCACAGTTCTTTGCTCATTGAGCAGGTAAAGTGTTTCTGTTTTGTTATCTACAGACTCAGACTACCTGGGATTGGCATCCCAGGTTCATTTCTCTTTCAGAAAAGAGCTGGAGGGACAGTACCAATAATAAGGCAAACAGTGAACTGTTTCTTCTGTAAGTAAGGACTAGGATACACAGGTGAGTCAGGACACTATGTACTGATGACACTTGTGCTATTAACACTGTTGCAGATCAGGGCTGCAAGTGGGGCATTTCCCATATACATGCCACTCATTGTTCAGGAAACAAAACAAAGTGCTTAAAACATTTTGCCATTGCCTGCATGCTAGAGGATACTGTTTTACCTTAGTGTGCTGCTTCATTTACTCTCTATGTGCTGTCTTCTGTGTTTTCCTTTTCGCTTCATTAAAATCCTTAATAAAACAGGATTTCTTTGGATTTTCTGTTTCCCTTTAATCAACAAACACCTAATGTGACATTTTTAGTCTTACTACTAATATATTTATAAAAATAACTGATCGATGCTAACTCTTAGGAATTCCTAAGCTAGAAAATATGTCCTTACATATTTGTCCAGGATCAGATTCAGATTATGTGTTTAATAATAGATTTTCATGGAGTATGAGAGTTCCTGTCATTTTTCTTCTCTTATCAATTCTCTGCCCACCTTTTTAGGATCACTTCCACTTCTGTGCCAAATTAACACCTCTGAACAATAATATAAACCAGACAAACCCAATGACTGCCAAATCCCTGCTGTGTTTAGCAATAGCACATTACACTGGCACAGTTTACATGAGAGGCCTGCTCTTTTATTCTATTCAAACTCTTATCTCATTCTCACTTCCTAGTTCAGTGGAGCTTGTCCATGGGTGAAACATTCGACCCAAGGGGCACGATGGCATGGGAACTGTGTTGGCTATCCTGTTTTTCTTAGCACTTCTTTGTTCACTGATTCACAGAATTATATTAGTAGCAACCTTGACTGGCTTTATCTCCTTGTGTTGAGCAAAGGGGAGAAAATTGGTACTGATTATGTTTGCATAACAAACATAGGAGGAGAAGGACCTTCGTCCTCCTGTGTAGATGCCACAGGAGGTTGCATGGAAAATAAGAGAAAACTGAAGTATTGACAGAATTTCTTTTGTCCCTGGCATTTACTGTAGTGCTACAGAAAGGTCTAGGTAGCTTAGTTCTTATTTAGCTATGATTTATTGCAAAAAGTCAGTCTTTTGTACTGACTCAATTTCTCTTTAAAGGAGAGACATGCATCATGAGAGCAGTTTGCCACAAATTTATTTGCCAGACATATACATTTAATTAATATATAGCACTGCATTCTACTTAAAGGCAAAATTAATAAGGAACAGAAACAGATGGACTTTTCTATCTTGCAAAAAATTAAGATACACTTAATTCTCTTTACTGATGATGTAATCTGAGATTGATCTTCTGCCAGAGGTTCTGATGGTAAATTCGTCTGCTGAATTATACAGGGTGTGAAGAACCTCAGGATTAAGTTTGCCAACATAATGGCAAACAGCATGTCTAGGAGGGTTAGAGCTTCATTAATTCCCTGGTTGAATCAAAAGCCTCACCTGCCCTCTATTACTTACAGTGTTCCTTAAAGTATTAACTCAGTATAAGGAAAAACCTTACTCATGAAGTCCACGAGCCAGTCAGGGCATTCGTGCCAGGAATATACAGCCTGTGTGTGACCTACATGCTCAGCTGACGAGGTCAGATGGAAGCTGATAAATCAGTCACATCTCTGGGAGGCCCTGCAGGGATAGCTCCTCTGTTGTGCTAACATCTGCAAACAGTAACTGCAATAATATTATTTTATGCCTTGTATGGTGCTACTACATAGTCATTTAGCATCATAACAACAACTTTGATCTGATTAATGCCAACCAGCAAGGGTTTCCACAGAAATCAATATCAGGATGCTTTAGAGCATATGAGATTAACATTGAGTAACTAGAGGTGGCCTTTTGGTGTTAGTGGAGTAAAAAAATGTAACTTCGTATAATTAAACTCCCTCTTGGAATTGCATAGTGTGGACAATATAATTCTTAAGAATGAATCTGACAGGCTTATTCCATTACTACAACTTTGCATTTGCATTTTTCTTGGTTTTGAGATGAGTAATCATCTGTGCTTTTCTCTGTGTATATAATTCATACAGAGCTATATATTAAGATGTAAAGACAGTAGGCCAAGACCCTTCAGTTACATTAATGTAAGGCTAGAATAAAACCCAAGAATTTCAGTGTTTTCTATAGATTTACAATGTTTAGCTAAGTAAAAAAGTGTCTTGAAAATGCAGATGACACATACCTGAATAATGTAATGAATATCTTATAGCACTTTTTCAGCAACTCTCACTGTTCCTGAAAAAAGAAGGTATATTATGAACAGTTGATAAGTAGACAAATCAAACATTTTCACTTGTATAAAAAATGTTTTTTTTTCTGAATTCCATTTTTTAAAACTTCTCAACTCCAGCTCAAAATTCATTTCAAACTAGGAAAAAAGCACATGGTGGACTGTGACATGATACTCTGTATAGTTAGACAATTCAGCAAGATTTAGTGGGTTTCTTTATGACCAAAACGTGGAATAGAGCAATAATTACTAATCTTTCACTTCCATTGACTTTGACTACATAGGACAATTGCCACTTGATCTTTTCTCCAAACACAGACAGGTTACATTCTTACTTAAACTGTGCTAATTTATATTGTCAGAAGCTCAAAATAATTGGTCCTCGGAGTGCCCTGCCATGACTGCTTTCCTCTAACAAAGCTTTCTCTACCTCTAGCTAGCAAATAGCTATAACAACAGCTGTGATATCTCAGATTTACTTGGGTATCTTAGGAAGCAAAGGAAACTTTAGATAACTAAACCAAGCCCCTCATTGAGATACTTCAAATCTATCCTAATGTTTGAAGGATCTTGGCTACAATGCAAAGGTGAGGCTTGTCTTTTTATTTTTAAAAGAAAACAATGTCTTCAGCATCATATTGGGTGGTAGATAACCCTGTACTTATCTCTGGTTGTATCCAGTGAAGAAAAGTTGACCGAGTTGTACATTAAAATGATTTTGCTCTGTTTTTATTTATTGATCCTTTTTGTAATCCTTTTTGTAACTACCACTTATTCCTGGTTACCCAGAAAAAGCTGGGGGCAGAGGGCAAAAGGAAGGATATGATTCTCCTCCCTACTTACTTCTTTCACTTTTTGAGTAAGTACATTGCATTCATAGTTTTCATCAATGTCCTGATAGATTTTGATTTTATTTTCAATTTCCCATGAACAAATCAAGGTCTAAATAATTCACATTTACAGAGTATTCTGTTATCTAGGTAAGCAAAAGACAGGGTGTGAGAATGTGCATCATGATACAGACTGTTTTTGATGTACCTGAGGAGATGAACTCTAATCTAAACTGTGTGTTAAAACAGAGCTATTGCATACAGCCATACAACTTTGTTTCTAGGGGACTGCTGATACAGCATTTAAAAAAAAAAAAAAAAGATTCTTGCCTCAAATTCTCCCTCTTTGAAGCACCTTCCAAACAAGACTTTGGTTACCAAAACACATTAACTGCACAGTGTGGAGTATTTTACTCTGGATTTTTTTAATTGGTGTTTGATATTGAGCAAAATAGGTTTCCTTAAACAACCTGAGTCCTACCTTTGCATAGATAAACAAACAAGTCATTCTGAATGTATGATCTGAGACAAAGATGGAGTAACTCACCCAGCCTTCTTCTCTTTAGGGTGCATAATACATCTGCCTTTTTGTGGCTCAGACAGGCATATATCTTGCTTGCCAGCAACCCAGCCACGCAGAGATGAACACAGTTTTCAGCATAGAAGATGAAAAATGAACTGAAGGTACAGAGAGGGGAAGCTGCAGGGTTTAATGTCTGGAAGGCTAATTCTGGTTTCTTTCCTTATCCCTGTTATTGATCGTGTGTGTCTTCAGTAAGTCTCTCCTTCTCAAGACACCTGTTCCTTTCTGCTGTCACATTGCTCTCTGGCACAGGAATACTGTATCTCTCTGTGTGCGCTTAGTGCAACAGGCTATGCTGGTCCAAGTAAGAATGATGTACATGAGGGATCTGATAAAGATGTATTCGCCAGGAGGGCTTAGCCTAGCATCTCTTTCTGTGCTTGCCACAGAAGGAGAGGATGGCCGCTTGCAAGTGAAATGACTCAGTGCAACCCTCCAATTCCAGGCGTTTCCCCAGGGATGCTGGAATGGTAACTGCCAGCAGCTCCCTGCGGTCATGGGGAACATAGAGCTGCCCGAGCCCACGGGTGTTGTTGCTCTCCCTGCGGTTGTGCACACCTCCCTGCACTCCTTCCCTGGCGACTCCTTAGGGAGGGAGCCCATCCGTGAACAAGAGCACCCGATGCTTTCCCAGCCTAGATGTCTGACTTGTCCTGATGTCAGAGATGCTTCCTCATGGTACCAAAAGTGCTATTCAGCCATAGCACTACTGGAGTACATAGCAGTTGGCATGCTGCATTTTTAGTGAGAAATTTTATTCTTAAAACTGATGTTAATAATGAATTAGTTTACTGATGTCTTTCATTTGTTTTACTGGCGTGAGCCACGTATTAGTTGCAACTGTCTTTTCTTACTGTGAGTCCTACATCTTGTTGCCTGTTTGATTTCATTCCCCTTGACCCATACTTTACATCTTTGATCATATTCATATTGGTTACATGCGCTTCTCTGTCAGCAGTAACTTGATTCTTAGAATTAGCAGAAAGTCCTTCTGCAAAACACTAACACTCTTGATCCATCTGTGTGTAACAGAGCAAGGCATGAGATGTGATCTTACTGTTGTATCTCTAAGTATCCCCATTTTGCTTCCCCACCTTACTGCTGTCCATGCTGCAGATGTTGTCACAGAGATCAGGTTTTCATGGATGACACTGAATCTTTCTGAGCTATAAACCCATGTGGTTTCTTCACTAAGTTCTTCTTGAAATAATAAAGAATTATCAAATAATCTCTCATGAAATTTAAGGCGCTTTACCAACTAGTACAGATTACAATTTCAGCAGTTTTGTATCCTTACTATCCCAAGTTCCCTCTACTAATGGTTTCTCCTATGCACAGGTCATACTTATAGTGTTGACAGTCACTCAGTATGGTGCTGCAATTTATTGACATTAAAACTATGAGGAAATCTTGGTAATATATAAAATGGGTTAATACTTATAATGCTTTATTGTTCCTATTCCTTGAAGAGGATATATGCAGTAGAGACATGGGATAAATAACATTGTCAACTTGATAGTATTTTTTTTCTTTCCAAAGAAGGATAGGGGAATTTTTGTCTTTAGCAGTGCTTTCTCTTTATATACTCAATAATAGACTGAAAAAAAGTTTAATATAACTGACTTAGTGTTTTAGGAGGACACTTTGCCAAATAATGAAAATTGACTGCTGTCAGCTTTAAAGGTCATTCCTGTGTAAGTGTGCCTCTTGGTGCATTAACTCTAAACACAGCTTCTGATTTAGTGTAATTGATTTTAAAGCCTGATAGTTTGCCAAATTGATTTATAATATGAATTGTTGCTGGGACCAAAGTTTTGAGGCTTGAATATAAGTGACAAAATATCATCAACGTCCCCAAGCCTCCATTATTTGTAACAGCTGCCTTCCTTATTGTAATGCTTAACTAATAGTTTTTACTAGTTCCTGTGGAAAACCTTGAGGGCAACTGAGGAGAAATAAAGACAGAATTGGCTTTAACCTAGTACTTTTCTTATAAAAGAAGATATTGTGAAAAGAAGCCAACTGAATTAGCACCAGCTAATAGATCTATTTCTGATCTCACACTGATAATTCTTTTGTGTGAGTCTATTGATTCACTAGATTTATTCTTTGATTACATCCCTTTCAGAGTGGTCAAAATTGCATCTAATGTCCTTGTGATACAGGAGAATCTCCTGAGTAGGAAATTGCCTAAAAGAGTACAGTAATCACAGAATCACAGAGTGGTTGAAGTTGGAAGAGACCCCTAGAGATCATCTAGTCCAACCTCCCTGCTCCAGCAGGGACATCCAGAGCACTTGGCACAGGGTGGCATCTAGGAGGGGCTGACCATTTATTTTTGTCATCTTCTACTAGTGCCTTGACTAGTGAGTGCTGTATGAACCTCTTATCATCCAAGCCCGAAAGTTACCGGGTTTGATAACTCCAGACCAAGTGAACCATGAACCACCATGAACAGAAGTATCTTTGAGATATCATCAGAGCATTTCATTGACATTGCAAATGGTCCAAAGTGAGGTCTGTTGATCTCTTTTAATTATTAGATTTAAATTCTCATTAGTTTTTGGAAAAGATAATGCTAAGAGAAATCTTTATCTGCGAGATAGAAGTTATTTGATTTTGCATCTCAGTAAGGGCAAGTAAAACCTTCAGTTGCAAGATGTTTCCAAATGTTTTGGCCTCAGTTGTCAGAACGAAGGAGAACTCAGTCTCTCAAAGATGTGTTGGAAAGAAGAGAATGGAAAAAAAAAAGAAAAAAAAAGAATAAAAGCCAACTTGCTGATAAATCTAGACACTCCATCTCTTGTGCTCAAAGTCTACCAAATGTTTTTTTGCAGGTTGTAATTCAAGGCCAAATTCAGCAGGTTATCGACAAACTTCTATAGCTCAGATACTGACAGTTTATGAAATGTAGGAAATGAAATATTTTATGGTAAATATTCACAAAGCTGGTGCTAAAAGTGTTGCCTGTGCACCATGATTTCCTCTTTGATACTTTTATCTAACCACATGTTATCTGTTGCAAGAAATTCTTGTGACATTTACAGCAGTCGGGCATATTTCTCTTCAAGCACTTAGACTAAAGTTCTAGGTTTTTAACCACTGTTTCAGAGATGCTGTGTGTTTTGAAAGTTGCCACATTATTCCTGAACCCCTGAGCCAAAATCTTTTAGAAAAGAAAAAATGTGCCTCCTCCAACAAGTTTCTGTTTATGTATGTCCACTTCCTTAATGAGCACTGTTTGCTGTGTGTCCAGACCATGCTGTTTACCTTGTCTGGATGGATCTGAGGCTGACAGTGTTTGTGGTTTTAATGAAGACCATAGGTGATTCTATGTGGCTTTTTTTCTTTTTTTTTTTCCCCTTATAGTTAGTGCCTGGCAGAAGTATTGCAGTTGTGAAATCTATGAAGCCAGAACAACACAAAAGAACCATACACCAGTTTGGCTGTAATTCCAGCCTGGCAGCCAATAACAATACATTTGTTGCATGTCATCTATCCTCTGAATTTAAAATGATTGACAACTTGTAGCTGCCATCTGTCCATGAAAAATCTGTTTTTTGCAAGAAAGCAATTTACTCACAAAATCTGGAAAGAGATTCAACTCCACTGCCTTCATTGCTAAGATGTAAAATGCCATAAAGAGACATGATTAAAAAATAATTTTCTTTTTGTGGTGAGATCACACATTTGCCCCTGCCCTCACTTATAATAATAGAACCGCTGCTGTAAATTGTCAATAAGTGGGGTTTTATCCAGTTGTTGAGGAATGGCATAAATAAATTTCCTTTTTAAAACATAGTGTGAAAGCAACACTCAGAAGCTTCATTTTGCAACTAGTGGAATATTTTTCCCCATAAATTCCTAATCAAGACGAATACAAATCATAACACCTGGGTACTATGCTTCTTTAAAAATTCTTTGCATCTATTAAGCTCACCAAGTTGCCTGGATTGAGTACCACTAGCTCTGAGTCCACCCAGTTACAATTATCTCCACCAAACAAGAGACTTAAGCAAGACTTATTGATATAAAGGTGCTTCGTCAAATCTGTAGCCTGAGGAGCTGCCAGAATATCATCAGGAGCCTGAGAGGTCAGTAAGTGAACTCTGAAGTTAGATAACGTGTTATCTCTTTATGCACTGCGCATGAGTCTGAAGAGCATTAAAGCTGTCTGTAGTAATACAGAAACAATGCAATGAGCACCCAGTCCAGCTAAGATCTATTTTCTGTTGCCCGGGAATTGTGGAAAGGTGGTAAGGAAAGAGGTAACCTGGATAAAACAAGAACACAGACAATATACAACACAGCTAACTCGCACAATAGGAGTCTGCTTAGTCTTTGTCTCTTTTAACAGTTTCCAGGAAGAAGAGAGATGCTTTAAATATCAAAGCTAAGGTGCTAAACAATATTCCTGAGTGGCATTTCTCAGAAACAGATGCCAAGGGAGGCAGCACAGCTGCTTTGCAGCCAAGTGTGGCAGGACACTGGGAGCAGTTTGTCCATGGTCTGATAGACCAACTGATGATGATCAATTCTTGTCCATGCTAATATTTGCTTATCTTATCAGAAGGAGCACTTCAGGACAAGATTAGACACATAGCTTGTCCAGTAGAATGTGTCCATCCAAAATTGCCAATTTGTCAAAACTGACATATTTTGTTATGACTTGTCAATTCTGAGAAATTTATTTTGAAGGGTAATGAGAAAAACATTGAAGACATCAGGCAATTCTAACTGACTTCTTCAGTGTGGAATATTTCAACTTTTCTGTTTCAAACTAACTTTGTTTCCTTTTTCATTTTTTTTCTGTATTTCACAGAATATGTGCAAATCAGAATGAAACATTTTCAAGTGAAAAAGCATCTTTGAATGATATGTTTAGGCTTTCTTCACTTCCTGACTGTCATTTTATTTCAGATTCTTTAAATTTTAAAATTTCCTGCCAAAACAGCAATAATAATAATAATAAAATCCTTTCTTTCTTTGTTCCCGATTGCATGTTTGGCTCAGATTGACAGATATCTCTTTCTCCTACATTGATTTCCACTATCCTAGCACTTACAGATATCTGAGAAGATGTGGGCAAGAGGTTCTGGCAATATTCAACACTTTTCTTCTTCTACTTCAAGTAGTATTTCAGTTTGAAATAGAAACTCTTTGGTGTCTTACTATTATAAAAATTACATGTTCAATGAATGCATGTGCATCCAGGTGATCCATTATTAACCTGGAGACAGCTAGATCTATAATCTTTAATTTCCCAGGAAAAATACATATATATATAAATAACAGTGATAAAAAAATTAACTGGAATGTAAGGAAAATGCTTGTTAGAACATAAAATTTCTCACAAATTTGCAGAAACAGGTCAAGGAGAGGGATTTTTTTTTCTGTCTAGTAGCAGGAGCAGCCAGATCAGCATATAATCAGGTCCTTACTGAATGTAAATCTCTTTGGTATCCTGTGTGTATTTTACAAGCAGGGAAATGATTCAAGGAATATGCTGACCTAGTTGATTCAGGAGTATTAAGATTCAATCCAATTTTAGGACTGTGCATTCCCAGGAGGTGAAGGAAATTGTATCAACTTTCTGCAAAAGCTGTCTCAGGAGCTCTAGTAATAGCCAAAACCTTTTACTTGGCATGGTGCCACCCTAATTAAGGAGGAAAAACATTGAGAAGCTCTGCAGAAAATAAAACTAAGGATGAACCTGGAAAGCTGGGGACACAGAACTGCATGTGATGCCTTAAAATGACCTCTACATCTGAAAAACAGTTTTGTCTGAAGTAAGCATAATGTATGAGTGAGTTCTCACATGTGTCCTGGTCCATTAATAAACACTGCCAGGTAGCAGCTATATGGCAAGTGCAAACTTCTAGAGAAACGACAGTATGTGCTGCTATAGCAGTGCTGCTACACCAGCAGCAAGACTGCAGAGAGACTGATGTATTATCTGCTCTCTGCAAGGGGGCCACCCACAAAGGGAATTGGCCCCTTTTGGTTTTCTAGGGAATTTAATAGCAAGCTATGTGGGGAGTTAGCATAGATGGGTCAAAAGGCACCACCGACAAGCTACGCCACATCAGTAGTGCTCTGGTAACTGCGTACACTTGCAACTTTGCTTTGCTCTGGGATGCCTTGTAACAGTTATAACTGTATAAATGTCACAAGTGGATCACCTCTCAGTGAAACAGACTGCCTTGTTGAATGTTTCACAAGAGGATTTTGTTCCTCGCGAGAAAATATGCTTCAGGTAGGTTATAAAGTGGGAGACTTTGTAGGTTACGCTAGCTGAAAGTCAAGACTAGAGGTTTCTTTAATTTAAAAAATGAAGTGCTTTAGGCAATTATATTTTGAAATCGGGTTACATTTTAAACATCATTTGCAAAATATTTTTATATTCACACTATAAAAATGTTAGAACACAAAATTATTGATATCTAAATAAGCAGTAAAAGCAAAATTTCTTTCTAAGTGGTTGGAAGTTTTCTTTTTTTTAATTTTGAGGAGAAACTTTTCCTTTTCTTGGGAAAGAAATGAATAAAAATGTTGACTCTTTTTGTGGTTACTTTCTATTTTCTTCCTTTTTTCTCAGTTATTCATCTACAGAATTTACTATTCCACTGCAGAGGAAAAATATGACAGGCTCTAAAAATTATCTGACTATTTTTCTATTCATGTTTTTTAATATTTAGATTATTTTTATGAACTTTCTCCCTGGTTTCAGGGAGTCATTTTTATGCAACCAAAAAAAATAGCTCAGGAACAATTCCTCCCATGCTACAGTCTCAGTAAAGAACCGAAACGTTATTATTTCTGTGTCTTCAGTTTCTTCTTGAGACATTTAGGAAGACTCACAAAATACAGTTAAGCAACATATCTAAGAAAAAATGAGCAACAGTTAGGCTGACTTGTGGAAAGGTTAGGACCCTTTGCAAAAAAGAAAAATGTGTTAGCAGGAAAAAAAGATTAAACTTAGCGTGAAGGGAGGGCTATAGAAACAGCACCTAGTTGCACTAATGTGTGTGAAGGTTATACAAGCTGGCCCAAAGTGTTTACCACAAACTTAGTATGATATTGCTGAAAAATAGCTGAGCACATGAGTAACCATTATACAAAAATGAAAGCCATTAAAGCCAATACAGCAAGCTGAACCAGCTGAGAGTTGGCATTCAAGTAAACAGACTTACAGGGAGCGGGGAAGTGAAATGGTTGTGAAGGCAAAACAGAAAGGAGCTCTAAGATAGTACACATCGCTCACACTGGAAGAAAAACACTGACCTTCCAGCCTCCAACTATTCAGAGGCAGCTGGGATTCGTTCAAATGTGGGGTCACCACTGGAGTAATAACATGTGCTTCAGGTACCAGTAGTTGTGCTTACTACAGTCCTACTCTGTGGACTGTTGCATGCCTTAAGTTGTTTTCATTTCTGCTAATAAAAATAAATAGAAATGAGAAATCTCAAGGGAGGGAAGAAAGAAATTGCATTCACGTTTCAAAACTCTGCAGCCCGCTCTCTAGTGTGCAGTTGCAGTGTAAGGCAATGTTCATGCTTTGTTAAATAAAAAACAAAGAGCAAAGGAAGAAAACCAGAAAGCACAGATTCCATCACCTATTCACCACTCTATAGTTTCTTTGCAGTCTCTGGCCTGAGGCTACATGAACATGCATATTTGAATTTGATATGCAGTAGTTGAAACCCTTTTTTTTTCCTTTGAAAACAGTGCAAAAATAATCATGAAATTGAGATTCATGTTGGAGGTATGGCATATTTCCTGAGTGCTACAGCTGGCTTTCTGTCTGACACAAAATGAAGGGCTATTAGACTTATTTTTTAACTCCTGTGTGTCTAGTAGAGAGCCAGAACTGGAACCCAGTGCTTTATTAATGGGATTCCTACAAGTTGTCAAAGAGGAGCAATCCTAGGCATTCACCTGGCATCTTTCCATCTGCTGTTCCAATTAGGCCCTGGAAAGGGATCGTTGTGAAATCTCTGTGTCTGTCCTTGCTGCTAAAATCTTCAAGGAAGTGCTGACTAAGAGTCTTTTCGTTAAACAGCACTCTAAGTGCTGCTGGGTTTGTAGACAATAGTCAATTAAGAGGACTTAAGAAGAGGCTGGCAAGCATGCACATACAGTAGCTTGGATAAAATGTTGAGCACATTAAACTGATGGATACTGCACCAAATCAGATAGTTAATAATTCAGCCCTGAGACGCCCATGTGTAGTTTCATGGTGAGGCCGCCTGTTTGTAATTTTTCAAGTTGTGACCTCCTTGGCTATGTGAAGTAAATCTATTTGGCTCTGAAGCCTTTCCAAAAGAATCCAAAATAATATAGGAATTTGTGCTGTGGATTCAGTGGTAAACATTTTTCTCCTCCAGTTTTGGACTGAGTGGATGTTTCAGCACAGAGTTAAGAAGTACAGTGCTAACTGGTGTCTTGCAGATAAGATTTTAGCTTTTTTTTTTTCAAGCAAATCAGTGCAAAACTTGCTCATGAGAAAAGTGTACACACCACTTTTAATATATAGTTGTCACTGATATACCCCAAAACAGAAAGAACATCTCCTGTAGGGCTTGACTGCTCCACTCCCTTACCACTTTGCAAGTTACCCCACGACTTAGTTACTGCTCCCCACCTCAGCTCTGTATTCAGCCTGTGAAAAATTGCTGCTTCAGCAACTCCTTTGGGTTTTCTCTGCCTGTTTCAGTCCATACAGTCATGCTTTTAATACCATGTTCTTTGATGTAAGGAGGAAGGTGAAGGTGAGTGTATATGGCCTCCATCACTGTTTTTATCTACTTGCATTCCTTCCATATAGTTTATTTTTCCTGTGATCTCCTCTCCTCCCCCACTGTTTACTTTCCTTCTCACTACAGTGATGGCAGCAAATAAAATTGAACTTTCCATCTCACAAACAGAGTTAGTTCCTAAAAAAGCTTCCCATTTTATGTAGCCACTATATTAACATAAATAATGATGCATGAGTGCATATCGGAGCAGTTTGTGGCCAAAAGCACGAGCTTTTTCAGCAGCAAGATTTCCAAATATTTAATAACTAACTTGGTTTTATAGATTGATTTTTTGTCATGGCATCTGTTCTATGTACAGACAAATTTACAGCTGGCCATAGTATTAATGTGTCTAGAACAGTAGCAGAACACACTATGGCTTCCACTCAGGAGTAGCTCAAAAAGTGCAGGCCAAGAGCTGTTCTGCAATATTCCATTGAAGCCATGAGATTTCACTTGGTATTAACTGTGTGCTTATGTGTTCCCTTATATGTATAGGTTATACATTTGCTTGGTGCAAACCGAGTGAAGACCCTGCCTGTGAAAACAGGAACATCTAGGAAATATCCTCCTGTGATTGTGGTTAATCCAGGAAAACGGGTTCATACTGCATGGAGTTGGTGCTCTTTCCACTAGGACCTTTTAAAGGAATCCCACTGGCTTTAAATGAGGCCCTGAAACTGGAAACTTTTGGAGCATCCTGGATCCCCATGGCAAACCACTGGGTGGGAGTCTAAGCCTGAAGGTCCGTCAGGAACCTTTCCATCTCCCTCAATCCAATAGAGATTTGAAGCATCCTAGGACTGAAGCATTTGAAGTATCCTAGGACTTTGGGGCATGAAGAACACTATATTCCATTCTTTTTGACAGATAATTTCCCCCTTCTGCCCCCTCCCTGCCTTCTTATAATGCCCTGCCTCTTATTCTGTATAGCAAAATAATCCTGTGTGAGAAGAACGTTGAACTTTAATGCTTCCTACTGTATCAAACAATTGATATCTCTGAGATTCCTAGGTGGCCTACAACCTACCTACACAGGAAAGCATATAACAGCCCACTGCAAGTGAACAGCAAAGACATGTGAAGTGAACTTTCACTGGCCTGAAAGAGGAGCT
>JAWLRI010000379.1:2135660-2150072 GCA_034781795.1 Crypturellus tataupa | reverse complement strand
GAAAGAAAGAAAGAAAGAAAGAAAGAAAGAAAGAAAGAAAGAAAGAAAGAAAGAAAGAAAGAAAGAAAGAAAGCATTCAAAGAATTTGAACTAAACCAGAACCAAACATCAGTTTGAAATCCTTCCTCTCTGATCATCCCCCACAGCTGAACTGGAATTGAACCTGTTTATTTATTTACTTATTGGAGGTCTACATTGATTCTGAGTCAGGACTAAACTGAGAAAAAAAATAAATTGCTGATTACTGTTCATCACAGTGACCTGGTTAAACAATAGCATTTTTCTGGCAGGGCTGTTCAGCTTGCAGATTGCCCGTACTGAGATGCACAGAGCATTATAACATTGCATAGTCTCTCTTAACAGCTTTTTCTTATTATGGTTCACTTTGGCGTCTTGGCAAACTTCTCTATTCCTGTGCCTCTGCACAGGAGCACCCTGTTCTGCTCCACAAACTCTTAGGAGAAACCTGTTGTTCATGGGGGCTTGGGCAATCTGTAAGGGCAGTATTTTTGCATCATATTCTCCTATTCTTCCTCCTCTCTTCTCTAAGTAGAGCTAGTATCATTGGAATGCTGCAGTATGTGGATAAGTATCTAGACCTGTACCTCTCTGGTGTGCATGCACAAAGCTGGATTTGCTAGGGTGTGGGGTCCTTTTTGGTATGTATTCTTCGGTTTCTTGCCCAGCCTGTCTACTATCCCTTCCTCAATTCCTCATCCTGCATACAGCAGGTGGAACTGTGCTGGGGATATGAGCTGGAAACAGAGGTGAAGCCTTCCATGCAAGTTTACTCTTTCCTATCATCCTCTCATTTTGTAAATGTTGTATTTGCTAGTTTTGGTTGTTTACAAAAATCTTGGTAGTTCAAACTATTTTTAGGCCTATCTCAACCTACTGTGGCATTGAATGTAATTGTCTGTCTCCTTGGAAATGTAATTTTGTTGTTCTTTTCAGGCATTTAATGTTATAATTTGGTTATATATGATGTTATAATGTTATATAATGCTATAATTTATTATAACATTTAATGTTGTAATTTAGATGTTTAAAAATTCAATGGTAATTATGCACTCTATCTTTATTGGGAGGAAGGATAAATGCTTCTCTGTGCAGTTATTCCATGTCATTTGATTCTGTGGACAGAGCTGCAGAGCCCCCCTGTCAGATCAGAGCTGCATCTACTCCAGGAGTACCGTCAGCTCGCAAAAACGCCGATCTTAATCACTGTGTAACATTAAGCCACTTAGTAAGTTTCTGCAGAGACATTTTGTATATATTGTCTTCCAATGATAAGTTCATTGTTGGGGAGTCAATAGAATAAATTTGATCAATGTGAAAATCTGTGGTGTTAAAAGCAAGCATTCTAACAAGGGCTCTTTGTTTAAAACTGACTACTAATGGTAGAAATTGAACAAAAGCTGCATCTGTAAGAGAGAACATGTTAAATAAACTACCTGAGGGACCTATATCCAGAGTGGACTGCGTCCTTTCCAACAGAGATAGATGTAGTTCTTGCAGGTCCTTCCCAAGCCCAAACTGTAGAGCTGAATTTCAACATTTCAGTTGCAACTTCAGCAAAAGGATTACTGGAATGTTCACAGTAGTTTTTCTACCATTACAATTTCAAAACTTGATTCACAAAAGTTCAGAATTGATGACATTTACTGTATATATATATCGTAGTTTATAATCCTGTTAGCAATTCTAAATGTCTTTAAAAGAAAAGAGTCTAAATCATTGAGACAAGAGTTTTTATCTGATTTATCATGAAAGAGGTAGTTTAAAAAATCATAACACAAACACAATCTTTCCTCTGCAGAAAGAAACTGAGGTGGTAGCAACAAAATACCCGAAAAGAAAGCCAGTTCACTGCCTAATTCTGCATCTCAAGCAGTTTACGGTCATTAATGAATGAATTATTCCCTGCCTATATTCACTTCTTTCTTTTGTTTTTAAAAGTTTTGAAGGACCTTTTCATACTCCAACAAAATAATGTTGCAATGGAGAACTAATTTTCACCTGTTGGCATTTTTAAGAAATGTTGATTTAGTGCACACACGAGTATCATTTTGATACTCATGAGTATCATCATGTTGATGAAGCAGACAACCAGATGCAGAACTCTGAGAAAACCAAGTCTTTAGCACAAAGAGCCTCCTGATGACAATAAAATGATATTTTGGATAACTGTTGATACAAAAACCACTCCAGCAGAGCAATACAAACAGTATTCCTGCCAGTCAGGGTAGGTGCCACATCTGTGCAAATGCTATCCAATTTGGAGTAATCAAACACATAATACTTTCACTATCTGTCATATTTTCAGTATGTTTTCTCAGTTCTTCCATCAGTCTTAGCCAGTGGTGGTAGATATTGACAGAGATCAATGTTTCTGAATAATATTAACATTTTACTTCAGTCACTGAACTTAAATACCACGTTCGGTATATTGCATTTCAGCTTTCATCAGGTGAGTGAGAAGAATATATGCATCCAGCTACTGAACAACTAATTTATAATGGCACCTTACTGAATGTTTAAAGCCTTTGCATTACACCAAAGGCCAAGTCCCAAGGAACAAGTTTGATGTCATCACTCTGTGGAGCTCACGTGGACAATTTTTCTTCCCTAAGCCAAAATACTTTTGTGTTAGTGATGAATTAATTGTGGGGACTTTTGCTGTATATGAATCTTTACATTTTTTAGATCTTGATCTTGACTTATTTTCTTTAAAAAAAGAAAAAATAATCACTATGCCAGAAAAGCTATCTCCTATTTGAACTTGGCTTGCAAATTTGATAACAGTCTCAGTGGTGTTATTCTGCGTGGAGCTTTGCGTTAAGGATTGCTCCAGATAAATCATTTTCCTGAGCCTACTGTATTACAGGCCAATGTCCTAATTCAGACCCAAAGCTGACCTCAGAAAAGCAGTCACTACTCAGAGATGTGGAGGTAGGATACTGCAAAACCTGGTGTGCAAAGGACTCTTCTGAACAGTAAGGGCAACATGCGTATCTGTCCTGTTTACTGCAATAATTATTGCTAATATTTAAAAGCAATCTAGCAGATCTATGTTGTAGACAGCTCATCTTTGAAGCTTCTAGCACAAGAGCCTAAACTGGTGCAAGGAATGGAGCCTTCGTTCTTGGCAAGAACCAGCTCTGAAGAGCTGCACGTTTAGAAAGGGGCAACAGCCAGTAACCTTACCAGCTGTTTACACAGGAGAGGAGAGGAGTTTTTTCAGATAGGGGCAACTGTCATTTTGTGATACTGCTCTGTCTCTTGCATGGATTGCTTTCTAACTGGTCTATCTGCTTGAACTGCTGCAGGCAAAAGGGATGAAAAATAGTTTGGAGACTTTGTGAGTATGTGTTGGAATTAGATCTTCCTCACTCAGATTATGGATTTTTTAATACTTTTAATACTGTGTAGATATATGCCATAGTTCAAATAAGCAAAGATCTAAACTGATGCCCTTATTGTTATCTTTAACTTACATTTAACTTAACCCAAAGCCAATGAAATGCTAATGCTCCAATCAGTTTAATTTTAAGCATGCAAATGGATCCAACAACACCCATTAAGTCATGATAATCAAGAATGTAGTGTGCTTTAAAAGGTATGGGGTTTAATAACATTGTGAAGACAAATAAGCAACACACCTTGAAGGTTGAAAGGCACTTTGTTGAAAGCTGTTACCCTTATGCACACTCAGAATAAGACCGAGTAGATGAAGTACCAGGCTTGGAGAAGGCATTCCAAGAAAGAATTGTCCCATTGAAAGTATGGAGCAAAATCCTGAAACTAGTGAAAGCCACCACAGTCAGGCCTCATTCAGACATCCAACATATAAATGTCTTATCTCTGACTTCACTTTCAGCTGGTTACTATTCATGATGACATCTGTGAGCACAAACTTTAGGAGAGTAAATTGCAAGGCTTTTACTAAAGCCAGCAACTGAACAAAATAGTTTCCTTAGGATATTTAAAAAAAAAAAAAAAAAAAAAAAAAAAAAGACAAATACACAGAAATCTACAGAAAAATAGGACAAACGGAAAGATGGAAACACTGGAAACATCATCCATGTTCAGACTAAATTGTATTAAAATGCCTTTTCTTATAATAAGTGACATTTTAAATGTGCTTCTCCTTCTGCAAAATTTCAAACAATGAAGAAAGTGGTTGAATCAGGTGGTGCAAAAGGTCTTGTAATTAGTGAATATTCAAAGCTCTGACTCACATGAGCTATTTATTTTTCTTTTTTTAATTTCACCTGCAATGAACATGACACTGAATTAAAAAGGTAAAAAGACAGAAAAAGGCAACAAATAGTATATGAGCGATTCACTGACCAAAATTTGTTAATGTAAAAATTTTAAACCACTAAGAAAAATAAATTCAGTTGTGTTTACATTGAACAGTTTATTAAACGTACTTTCCTATTTGCTGGCAAAAATGAAGAAACAAATGAACAACAATAACAACTTCAACAAGAATGCAAGGACTTCTGTCTAGAGGGAAGCCTTGACACACTCTCCATTTCCAGAGAAAGGGGCCCTATTGAGTAGTGATGAGAAGAAGGCTATATATATTTTTTTCTGTTCCCCGAACTAAATATTTTAAAAATCTTTGGGTTAAACATGATATCTGACCTAACAAAAGTCCTGAAATAGGATCATAAATCCCACTTGCCTAGTCTTGGGCTTTGGTTGCTTCTGCTCTATCTGTTTTTTAAATATTGTGTATAAAAGGAATGGAGAATTTTGTTTGTGGGCTATTCTATAGCAAGACTTAACTTTTAGGGGGACATTTCTGTACTACATTGCTACAGGAGAGTGACCAGAAAGGGTTAGGCTGCTGCATGCTATTGCTTATGGTTCCCCTCCTCTTTTAAGAAAGGCAAAGGGAGATATCCTGGGTCCAAAAAAGAGGAAAATATCTTGTCCATGAAAGCTGATTTATAAAAACACTTGATCCTTGCTTACTTGAGAGTCCAGCCCCAGAAAAGGCCTTCAGGTCTGAGAGATGAAGCTTCTGCTCTCCCTACTATACAGTCCATCCAAATTGCCTGAGTCCAGAGAAAAAAAGAGCAGAGGTTCATCTCTCTTGTCACCTCTTCCCCTTATTTAGGACAAAGAAGTTGATTTTTCTGTGGAGGAGAAGGAAAGGGAACAGATCTGGGCTATGTTTTGGAGGAGTCTACTTTTCTTAGCAACTTTTCTTAGATATTCCATACAGGTATGACAATCTGTCCCTCCAAACCACCCTAACAGGGAAGCAGCCAGGTAGTATCTTTCAGTCAGTCACTCTGCAGATGTCCATGTATCTCCTCACCGTGAAATTTCATCTTTCTTTCAACAAGAAGGCATTGTAAATAATCAGAGTTATGGTGTGTTGACTGTGGATTGGGTTACTGTTATTAGCTCACAGATTTTCCAACTTTTAATGGTATCTCAACATTGCATTAGAAGAAATTCTGGTGTGTTCACTTCAAACAAAGAACATCTAAATATGCCTTATAATGCATTATGGAGATCACTTTCTGATTGGAATCAATTAGAATTTATAATTATTTAATCCTTTGCTGTACTCTGGCAAACTTGCAGACTTCCTGGGATGCTGTTTTTGAGAAAGTCAGACTGATGATATCTTTAAGCAACTCTAAAGGCAAACGTAAGCTCTTTTTCAGGCTCCATAAAAGCCTCTAGTTAAAAGGTCCCTAGGACCATGATACATTATGAATGGAAGGTTTTTTGGATTCCTTTTGAGACATGTGAGAGAGTGGGGATCATTTAGTTGATTGAGTTAATCAGTTAGCTTAATTTCAGTGTTTCAGAAACATTACAAAAATACAGTTTCATCTGGATTTCACATATTAAATCACTTTGGTCCTAAACACTAAAAATCATTACTACAGAATAACAGTAGATTTTGAAATGATTCTTAGCTGGAATAGGAGTTGTCATTAGTGAATACATACATAAGTATCCTTTAAAAACTACTTAGATATAGAATAGGGGATAAAAAACAGTCCAACTTGTTTGAGTGTATTCTAGTCTGAAAGGTTAACACCAGGATCAGCACTAGAAGGACATTTTTTTACAAGCCTTACTTGTATTACTTGTAAATATTTTCTTACTACAAAGAAAGACTACAAGGCAATCTTGATCCAAACTACTTCTACTACTACTTTCTATTTTATATTGTCATGATTTGGTGAGAAGGATAACGTATACACACAGAATAAAGGCTGGAGCTGTGAAAGGATGGAATGAGTAACAACACTGAGTCTTTCACAATGTTGAGTTTTCAGGAGCAGAGGGCACGTCCCTGTCCCTGAGTTGGACATCTAGGATCCTCAGGGAGCAAGGCAGGAAAACTGGCCCAGAAACATGCTGGTACTGTGCCAAGGATGAACACGTAGCAGTTGGAAGCGATACAAGCATTTAAGGAATTAGGAGAGAAGTAAGTAGATGTAAGTAACTGTTAATGCTTACTTACAAGTCTAGAGCAAGAGAAACTCAAGGTCAGATCCTTTTCCTGCCTGAAGGCAACTTGACTTTTACTCCAATGGGACTGTAAGGTACTCCAAGTGAGGCTCTTGACTCTCTCCTTTCAAACTGAAGTCTCTTTGCGTGAAATAATTAAACAAGTCTTGAGCCAAAGAGAGAAAGGGAGAATGATTCCATAACTAGCAGCAAAAACTTTAGCAAGTGAAATGTAAAACTCTCTATAAAAAAAAAGTAAATAAATAAAATAAAGAGAAGAGGTTCTGAGAAACCATTTGCTAGAGGCATGAAACTTTATATAACAAAGAGCTCAAACGAATCAGAAATGGGACCTGCTGTCAGAAAGGCCCAGAGTGAACAAGATGTAAACACTTCACAAAGAGAGAACAAGGTCATTGCAGGAAAGGGAAAGAAACCCAGTGTAAACCAGTATCTGCACAGCTGGTACCGTATCCTGTGGCAGAGGAAGGCATGAAGCAGTGGCAACACCTGCTGTTGGGAAGCAAATTCTTTGCTTCCCTGCAAAGGATGGTATTTGGATTTATCCATCTATGTTGTCCACAGAGAGGTGAAGGAGAGACCTGACATTGCTGTTCTTTGTGGGGAACAGATCTGGGGAAAATCTGTCTAAACTGGAAGAAAGCAGTGGACTGGAACATGGAACAAATCAATAACTAACCAGTAACTAAGTTCCAAGAACTGTAAAGAAGTAAAGTTTGGGGCTTATTCCTAGAATAAGCAAAGTTTATGCTCTAAGTACCATAAAAAGAAGAAAAAGCATATATATTACACTTTTTATTTAACCATGATTGTAAGAGATTGTGAGATACTACAGATCATGATGCCTGTTTTTTGTACCAAGCCAGCTTATAGAAACCTATATGAAGAATAGATTTGCTAGACATGGTAATAAGCACGATTTGCTGAGGAACAGTTGACACAGCTCTTTTTCCAAGGCAAGTCATGACTCACAAATCTATGAGAGCTCTGTACAGATATCAGCAAGCATGTGAATTAAGGCGATTCAGCTGATATAGTGTATGTGGGCTTCCAGAGAGCTTTCAACAAAGCTCCTCCCCAAATACTCTTAAAGGAACAAACTTGTCATTTAGAAATACCTCTCATGAATTAATAACTGGTTGAAAGATTAGAAACAAAAAATGAGAACAAATGGTGAATTTTTCACAATGGGAAATGTCAGTTGGACTGAGACTACACCATATCCTCATAACAAGCTTGAAAACTGGACCAGATAATTAATTTTGGTGGTGAAATAAAAATTATTTAGCACAGTCAAATTTAAAGCAGACAGACTGCAGAGGATCTTTTGATACTAATCAAAATTCAGCACTGATAATTGCAATGTAATGCCTCTGGTAAAAAATATGTTTAACCATGAATAGAATGTTCTTGGTTCTAAATTAATAGTTGTTACTAGTCAAGGAGTAAATCTCTGAGCTGTTGTACATAGGTTTCTGTATATTTATTGCTCAGGAGTGGTCAAAAGGACAAAGAGGCTGTTCGAAATTATTAGGGAGAGGATTTGACAGCTGCATAAATCCCTGGTGCAGCTGTATTCCCAAAACTGTGTATAGGTCTAGTCCTTCCTCCACCTCAAAGATGAATAAGCAGAGGAAGAAGAAGTCCCTAAATGGTTAATGAGAGGCATGGAACAGTCTGAGCAGGAGGAGAAACCAAACAGACCAGCCTTGGTCTTTAATGGACTTAATTAATCAATTTAGAATTAATGGGACTTAAATGCAATGATCAAATAGTTTGAAAAAAAAAATGAAGAATGTACTTTTTCACACAGCTCATAATTAAAGAAGGCTCTCATTCTTGAGGGAAGCTGTGGAAGCAAAAATGTAAATTAATTCAGAAAGGCATTAGATAAATCAGGTCCATTAGCCCCCATTAAACATGATGGTCTCTGTGTGATCTTCAGCTCAGGTAATCTCTAAGGCACCAATTGCCGGAAGAAGTGCTTGGCCAAAGACCAGGCTGTATTTCCTTATGAAATCCTCCTGAGCATCATCTACAGGGTAGTCTGGGAACTAGGTCTGAGGGCTAGTTGGTCCTGAACCAGTTTAGTCATTACTGTGTTCTAATATTAATCAGCTAAGTGATTTTGCTGGAAAGGTGACTCATTTGGGAGGACAAGGAGTATGACCATGCCCTTGATTAAGCAAGTCATATATGCTGACCCTGGTTATTGGTAATATGGTTCCTGTTCATAAAGCAGTTAGTTAGAAGCAAGGGAATCAACCTATGTGCTTGATATCATATATGCAACTATGGACTGTTCGATTTCAATGTTTGTACTGTAACGATATAAATTCAAAACTTGTTTTCTGCATAGTCTGAAATTCTCTGTGTATTGAGATGCAAAGACACAAAAATGTGGCTGGATGATAATGATATTTAATCAGATTCTGACATACCATCTGTTTTTACATATTACAGTTTTCAAATGCATAAGTGGGCTAAAAATGTTTCTGATATTTTACCTCTTCTCTACAAGCAACTATTGTCCCTCTAAGTTTAACATAAAATCAGCATTTGTACAGTATGGCAAACTGCTATAAGTTGTTTAGTTACATTATGCTAATATATCGCAGAAGAAACAAGTAAGGTATAATAGCAGGTCCTCCTGGTAGTTGTTCCTCAGGCAAAATTCCAGTGGTATTGCATTTCAGAGGAAATCACAGAAAAGATGAGCTAAATGATAAATCATTGAGAGTGTCAGAAAATATTTATATCATTTAGCAATAAAAAAATGCTGTCAGTATCGTGTAATCCAGAAACTGATTTCTATAGTAGTAATTTAATGTGCAATAACATTTCTGTGTGTGTGTGTATGTGGGCATGCATGTGTGCATAAGCTTCCTTTATTGGGGCAGGGTGTGTGCATAGGCGAGAGATACAGCTTTTACATTTGACAAAGGCAGTTTCTTCATTTTTCAGAAAAATTCAGGCAGAGGGATAAGTGTAGGAAGGCACAGAAATAAGTAAGTAGTGGTATCAGAAAGCAATGAGAAGGAAAGTGTGAGTGTGGAGTTGGGCCAAGGATATTTCAGTGCCAGTACTGCACACAGTGCTGAAGCAGTACGTGTTTGCAATGATCAGCTTGCTTTATCTTCTTATATTTTCTCTGAAAAGAAGAAGTGCCTTGAGGATGTCAAAGTTGAAGTTCTGCTGTGGGGCAGTCTTAGCCAGGGAGTGCTGTGTGCTTCACATTCTCACACATGAAGAATTTCTTTCTTTAAATCCTGTCTGAGTGGTGTGGTTGAAGCAATGAATTTTGATTATCACAACAGTGCTAAATACTCTCATACTCCTTTACGGACTTGTGCAGTACTGTGCCCTTAATGTAGAGATCACAAAATCCCATATTTAGCGTCACAGGAGCATTTGACAAGATACACATGCGTTTTATCACTGCAAACGGGAAATGAAAAGTAGAAATATTACTACATTACTCATGTAGCAGTTTCATTCACAGAACCCAAGTGTTTTGACAATATCAGTAGTATAATGTAAGTTGTACAGTGGGAGAAATCGAGGCACAAAATAGTGAAGTTATTTGCTCCAAGTCACCCAAGCCATGAGTTTTATGAATCATAGGCTGCCAAAGGCAAAACAAAGGCAAAATTTCCCTTTTAGTATAAACAGTATTCCATAAGAGAGTCACCATTCCTGCTCTGCACATCAGAAATGATGTGAAAAGCACATTTTTTCAGTGCTGAAAGATAAAGATGTAAATGATGCTAAATGAAGCATGAACTTGTATTTTTTCTTAAGGCAATGACAATACTATGACAGAGTTCAAAAAGAGACCAGGTAAAATATATCTCCTTTAAATATTATAATAAAAAAATATACTACATACATAAAATATAAAACATATTTATTTTAAGATTTATCCAATGACATATCAATAATAGGTCAGTCTGCTTCAGACTACAGGCAGTGGGATCCTCTTGAGTCCATTGACTTCTCCAGAATGACTTGTGAAATGACACCACAAAGTCTGTGTTCAGAAACTTAAGACTTACTGTGGAATTTGCACCACTATTCAGAAATGTTCACAGGTCTTCAAATTGAACAAGGAGAAAAAAAAAATACTTAGATAATATATTTCACAGACAAAAATCTCTGGAAAAAAAGGCATTCTTTCTGAGTGATTTTGTCCTTCGGAGTGTTCTCTTCAGCCAGTGAACCAATAATCTCCTGCAGCTCAGATCTTCACTTCTCTCATCTAAGTCTGCATGGCTGAGCTTAGGTAGGACTCAAAGGTAGCACAAGCCGTGTCCTCACCTTTGTGCATCACAAGTGATTTATTCAGATTTGACTCAGTTAACAAAGACTGACTATTTCTTCAGGCTGAAATTGAAAAGGGAAGTGGGGGGAAAGAGGCTCCACAGCAGCTACAGGGTTCTTCTGTGACTATCATAATCCAAATGTAAGAATGCATTGGCATTTAATTACTTTAATATCTGTATCTTCCTAGCAGAAATCCATTTGTCGTTTAAATCACCCAAAAGGTGATGCAAATAAAGGCAATGACAAAGACTTACAGGCTTATTATATATCACCATTGTCAAGACTAAAGCTAGCAATAGAATAGGATTCAATAAAACATCAGTGTGGGAAAGGAATAGCACCTCTTATCCAGGACTTCAGAAACCCCATCATTTAACAGTGCAATTTATAGCAATTCCAAGCAACTCAGTCAACCAATAATGACTTGTTGCTCATATGAAAACCATAAGTTTGTTATAAAATTCAGCAGACGAAGGCAAACAGACCACAACATCAAAGGTCTTTTGAAGATTAATACATTAGCTCAATTATCAGAGATTCATTTAGAAGCAAATGACACGCACATTCATTACATCTGCAGCCATTTTTAATTTATCACAGTATGTTATTCATTTGCAATATTCTCTAGCTCCTAATTTATGGCTGTATATGATAGGATCACTTTTTTTTTTTTAAGCTAAACGTTTTGGGGTCATGGTCTAGATGCCTTTAGAAGAAATCTTTTGACTCTCAAGTGAGTCATTTGGAAAATAGTCTGCTAGCCAGAGTTATCTTTGCTAAAGCGGGCATTGGAAAAGCTAGAGAACTGTTGCAGCTGTGTTATATAAAAGGAAGAAACAATTTAATGGAAAATTTCATACTTTGCAGAAATTTGATTGCCTATTTTCTCTATGTAGATATTTTATTAAAGCAGCTACAGCTGCTACACTGAAGGTATATTTTCACTGATGATGATCAAGATGGGAGAGCCAGAGCAGTATGTGGAATTTAACATTTTATTCTGTTGTAGAATTACAGCAAACATTTACAAATCTCTCAGCTGTTATTTTCATTTTATTAGACAGGAGTGAGAATATGCTCCTTATGGCTGCTCTTTTTGTCCAAGGGGCTTAGAGTGTTTGTTGGTCCTGGAATCTTACTGAACTGGGTAAAATGTCAAAAAAAAAAAAATCACTAGTGAAATGTGTCCATCTCACCAGACAGTATTACTGAATGCAGGATAAACTTGGTCTTTTAGCAATACATGTATAGATTGTCATATGTTTTTCTTCCTCCATTTCTGCCTTCCTTAGCCTTTTTTTTTCTAAAGTTTGATACTTTAAAAATTGCACTGAGATACAACTTGGACTTTCATAGATCTCTATTTATAATTAGCATTGGAGGTTAATATGTCATAAATTCTACATCATAAAATCTCTTAGTTTCACAACTAAGCCACATTTCTTCAGGACAAAATAATCCCAGAACTGTTATCAAATGTCTTATGTTCTGTAATTTCGAGTTTATTATGTTAACAGGATAATGTTGTATACTATTTGTAGTGTACAATGTGCTGCAGGCTAAGCATTCTTGGGCTGCAGTTGTTCAACAGCCAAAATAGTTTGAAAATTCTATCAGCCTAGTCTCATAGATTTCTGTATGATTTTCACAAGAATAAGACCATTGTTACAACAAGAGATTTTTAGTTTTTCCAGTACTTCAATTGATTTCAAGGTGAATAGCCCTTCTGAAAAGTGCAGCAGCTGAAAGCAGCTACTTGTAGCCTCTCACTAGACGAGAGGTCAGCAGTTCTCCTAAACAGCAGTTTTCTCCCTCTCCCACTCTGGATACCCAAGTAATGCACTGAAGATGAGTCCCCTGTTAGAGATGTAGCTTTGAACACATCAGCTTACATTCCACGTCTTGATTATGTAAAGCGTTGAAACTTCCTTTTATACATTTAGGTCAACCCCACCATACTCATAGTCCTAGAAACATGAATACAAGTTGTTATTTAGGCCACATCAACCTGGTCAAGGAATGCATTCATGGAGGCTTGCACCAAATTTTCAAGTATTACAGCCAGTTCAGCCAAATGGCAGCTTCAAATGACACCTTCAGTAAAATAGATCAATGTCAAGCATCGGCTAAATATTGCCAAGAGCTCATCATATAGTGTATTACTAAAGTTCTTTTATTCTGATCTCCCATCCTCTATTTTAGATGACCCCTGGCATGTACAGAAAGAGATGAAATGGTACAAAATTTGATGGAGAAAAAACATTTCCAACAGTTGTGGTAGGCATGCTCATAAGTAACTCAATCTTTAACTGAAAGTTATAATCACTATACTGTACAATTCCAACTCCTGCTGGGGCCAGAGATTTTTTTTTAATTATTATTCCATCAGATGATCTTCTGGTTGACAGAGGAGTCAATACATAAGCCTTGGAAATTTTAGCATTTTTTTTCTATCATTTTATATATCTTTTTTTTATTTGAGCACTTCTCTTTCAGTAAAGCAGAAAAATAGTGCTAAGGAAAACAATATGCAAAGCAAATGAGAGGAAGAAAATACTTTTCTGACTCTTAACTGAGGTACCACATGAAAATTCACATCCAGGGTGAATAAATGGTTAAGCAAGTGACAAGGGAATAACGTGGGAAAGCAATATAGTCCATGAACTAATTATTATGTTGCATGGAGGCATCGTTGTGAACACCACCAACATGCTACCATAAAACTATCTGAAACTCTTTTTTAAAAAATCTTTGTAATTAAATAGTATTCCTCTCCTGAGCTCGAAATTATCTTAAGTTTAAAAATTCTTGAACTGTTGATGGAAGATTTTCCTTTTTGACAAAACAAAATATGGGGGAAACAATACCCTTGCTTCCTATTCTAGTAGGAACTTTGTTGAAAATTACAAGAATGATTTGAAGTCTGTCTGAAGACTGAAGCAAAACCTACTGAATTTCACCTCAGACTTTCCTTTCACTTTGGTTATTTTCCATAGTTTTCTGCAGAAAAAGCAATTTCTTAGCAAGGAAAAGTCTTCAGTTTCTACCACTGATGCATGGCTTCCAGGATGTGAGGGGAATTAAATGAATCCTCATGCAGCGGATCAACAAAAGGCTATTTTACCACTTTAGATCCAGGATTTGGGTGGCTTCAAAATTATACCTACTGTCTGTATTGTACTTCGGTCAATTTCATCCACAGGGAGTCTTTTGCAAAGAATAACTTACTGATTGGGTGAAATTTCTCTTTACTTTTTGCAAATTATTAATGAAAAGATTACTATTTTCTCACATGTATTTATCATTTTGAACCACTGGCTGAATAAATTCTTTGTTAAATTCATTGTCCACAGTGCATGCTGTGGTTGGGACAGAGTAAAAGACAACCTCTATTTCACCTGGATGTTGGGGTTTATTGAAGCATTTTGGGTATCCTTGGGCATAGCCTGGCATTCATCCCCACATGGTTCTTTGTTCTCCATGATTTTCTCACTTCATAGAATCATAGAATCATAGAATCATAGAATCATAGAATGCCTAAGGTTGGAAGGGACCTCTAGAGGTCATGTAGTCCAACCC
>JAWLRI010000379.1:2098717-2135560 GCA_034781795.1 Crypturellus tataupa | reverse complement strand
CGGGTCTTGAAGATCTCCAGGGAAGGAGACTCCACAACCTCTCTGGGCAGCCCCTTCCAGTGCTCTGTCACCCTCACTGTAAGAAAGTTTTTCCTTAAGTCCTTCAGTCAGGATGTTATCTTTACTTATTTAAGGTCTCCTTCTCTCCAAAACTTCTTCTTTCTCAGAATCCTTTTCTTCAGCATCAGCCTTTCTTTCAGGAATCCCAAGGTCCCATTTCTCCCAGTCTAAAGTCAACGCACAGAAGCACAGAGAATGGTGAACCTCATAATTGGTGTTTTTATGTCTTTATTAAAAGGATGATTCATGATTTGCCACTTTTGCTCACAAGTCCACATCAGTTGCAGATAGCAAGCAACTTTACTTGAGAGTTCAAAAGTATAATTTCAGGCAAGCACTCTGCCACACATATACACTATATTTATATGCTGCTGTTTAGCATTCACAATTTAATATTTTTTTTCATCCACAATAGTTTGTTCATCAGCAGTTTAAGCAACTGAGCAAGTTTCATTCCCACTGGTTGGACACAGGCAAATCCAAACACAAGAATGCAGAATTCTGCAAGAAATCTACAGTCAACCACCCGTTCCAGTGTGGCTTCTCTTAGGATTAGAGATGCAAACAAATACAAGTCACATAGTCCAATCTTACTTTTTTCAATATAAAATGAGTGCTGACAGGTGTTTGCAGCATTCCTCCAGACCCAATAAAGCAGTGGATCTGAATCTGAGATCAGCAGCTGAAAAGAGGACCAAGAAGCAAATGAATTTCTAACAGTTGTAGAAATAAGAATTTCCAAGTATTAAGAAAACTGAATCACTGTAAGGTTAACGGCTTCATTCAAGTTCCACTGTTTCTTTTTAAGAAATAAACTAAATCAGTAAAGATGATCTTCTTCCTGATTCTGCTTTCTCAAGGTAGGCCTGAAACCCACTCCAAATTGTTAACTCTTTTTGACTCAAACTGTACTTGATCACAGCCCAAATAACTTTAAATTGTTACAGAGACTAAAAACACAACTGAAAGTGTTTGAAGATGTCAAAAGTAGAGTATTGTGTTGCAGAGGCAGAGTGGAGGAAGTGGGGCAAATATGAATTTACATGATTCAGAAAGGTCTCTCCAAATCTAGTAGGGTTAGTATAGATCTATGAGATAGTGTGGTGTTTAGATGTACCATGATTTCTTGAAGCTTTTTGAATGCATCCTTTAGAACACATCTTTACTGAAACTGAATTGAAAATAGTTCTGTATAAACCCCTACACCTACACACACAATGTATAGGGGTAAAACACCTGTATATTTTATAGATGTATCACCTGTACATGCAACCTGTGACTTTAACTGAGTACACTATTTCACAATAAAGTTTTTAGAATGGACTCTTTTTGCAAACATAGCCAAAAATCCATAATGGATAACTGATTTGGAGTGATCGTTGTTAGGTAGTGAGCTCAAATGAAGAAATACTGTGATGCAAACAGTGTTGAGATGGGCTTTTATTTTCAAAGTTTTATTTGCAGGGTCAATAACTAGTGGCATGCTTTGGCTCCTCAGCTACCTTTTTGATAAAAAAAAAAAAAAAAAAAGAAAAAAGAAAATGAGAGAAGAAAGGAAAATAAAATGGGCAAGGGAAAAACTTTACGAGAGTTAGTTATTCCCAGACGTCCAGACAAGCATCTGTCTATGATTTTTCTCTCCAGAACAGTAAGTTAATATGATGATGAATTTTTTTTTTGTTCTGTTTCTCTCCTCAAAGAGAGGAGTTTTTCCCTGGGACATGGTCATACTCCCTATTATTTTTGCCCAGTTCTGACACTACCACTGCTGACTGGACCAGGCTTTGATCAGATGTAAATGATACTGATGGATATGACTTAGCAACACTCATAGATGCTAAGTTTTATAGATATATATTATGGGGTATACTTACCAGCCAATACCAACTGTGTTATAAGCCAAGTCTTGCATTTCCTCTGTTATAATCCAAGCTGCAAAACAATAGATAGAAATAGGGATGGGAGAAATAGGAGGTGATTCTCATACTAGTGAGGTTTGCAGATGCAAGACCATAAGAACAAGAGTACAGTGACACCATGAGAGGGGAAAAATATTGTCACAATGACTGAAGTGAAAGGTTACAGAGCTGTGAGGGGAAGGCAGGCCACAGAATTTCATACAGGCGCCGTTCATCATGACATAGGTCAAAACATTTCAGACACACTGCTGTAATACCTTACCTCGGGAAGGACCATTTTAGTAGGGTCAGTGCATCAGCATAACGCAAAACTTTGCCTTCCCCCATTATTTTTGCCTCCTATCCCATTATTATTACATCCACTGTATCTGTAAACTATTTGGATAGGAAATGTCCCTAGGCACATATCTGTACCAACAGGTTTTTCAAGACTCTTCTCTTCTTTGACAGCCCTACATACTCTGCCAATACACAGTCCTACACAAGTCCCACTCCGCACCTCTCCATCCCCCTTCCTCGTGTTACAATGTCCTGAGCAAAAATTTCAGAAAGGCAGTTGGGAGCCTCAGAGTCCAGCTAATATTTACTATGGTAAAGATGGCATAAGAAAAGTTGATGCTACAGTCAAAGTCCTGCCTATTAGCAGAGGAAGACTCTTGATGGCTCAGAGGCATGAAGGGGTGTGCAGCATTCCAAGCTAGCCACAGCCCATAAAAAAAAAAGGGGGGGAAGAAAGTGATTTTAACTCCATACATTTCTCCATGCATTTTCCACTCCCCTTTCATAGCTGAGCACTAGCAATGGACTGGTGATTTACACAGCATTAATAAAGGATACTTATTTAGAAATATGGGTCAAAAAGCTTTCAAATATCCTGCTTTAAAGAGCTTATAACATGTTTCCTGACACATTGCCGTAACAAATGTTAACCTTTACTGGTGTCACTTGTAAGCAATTTTAGACAAAGTTATGTTTTGCTGATGTTGCAGTTTGCTTTGGGAGCCGGATTCCAAGAACTAGAAGCTGAATCAGGTACTGACTACTTTTCCTCCAAGTAATTTAGAATAAAGATTTTCACCTTGTAAGTAGCTGTGGGGCTCTTACCTCTTCGCTGAGACTACAGAGAAATCTGCCTGAACATTAAGGTGCAATCTGCCCAGGAGGTTGCCAAGGGAGGAGGAGATGGGACTGGAGGAATTCTGGTAGCTTTCTGCCATAAACCCATATAGCAGGCAAATTTTGAAAATCCATGTGTCCTGAACCAAACTCCACAGATTCTCACCCTTGGCAGGGATTCATTCTGATGAATCACCATTTCTCACTGGAAATGGGTTCTATCAGATGATTTCCAGACAGAGATAATCAGGAATACTTAAAAGCAATCCAATGCACAGTCCAAGAAAGGAAATAACTACAAAGAATACCAGCTTATACGAGTTTTCCGAATTGTTCAGTAATTACATTTGTTGAAGATATAATTCATGCATGATTGTTTAGAGTTGTTCCTGCAACTTTATCAGCTCATGCACAATTATCTTTCTTTCCTTCCAGCATCAGTCTGTAATCAGTTCTACAAAACCTTTGAGAGATTTGTTTGAAGACAATGTGCTTTGTAGGAAGTAAAGATGGGAAATAAAAATGTTTTCAAAAGATGCAGCCAAAGAGAAAGCTGGTAATCAGAGAACTGAAAGGAAGCCCTGGATCTTTCTGACCTAGGGAAAACAGATTCAGGAGGAATTAATTATTTTCCTCTTTCTGCTTTTTCTTCTTACACATTACATGCTATTTCTCTTGCTAAACAGTGAGAAACCCTGGTGCCTTACTATAGCTCAAACCTTCTCTACCAGTGAAGTGCTACCTGTAGAAAAATGTATTAGTTTAACTAAACGATTGTATGTAAATGCCGTACTAAATCAGCACAGTTTAAGTGGTAAGATTTTAATTTGAATGCAGCTGCACTGCTAGAGACTTTCTACTAACCTGGAAAATGAATAAGATAGATGATAGCTATAAGCAGCTGTTGCACCAATATAACCATGCCCACACTCAGGGTTTCCCTTATATGAGTCAGGTGGTAGTAAACATTTCCTACCTTATACATTTATAATTGTTGAAAAAAAGAAAAACTTTTTTCTTTGCTGTATCATAAGGATGTAATGTTATTGGAAGTCTGGTTGCTTTTGATACTACAGCAATATATATCTGCAAGTCTGGTTTAGCAGTGTAATTAATCAGTTAAAGCAATTTGCATCACTGAAGCTGCTCAGCCAAAGCACACACTAAATTTCCCTCACGGAGCCTGCTCTTATCTGTGCTGTCTTTATTCTTGCATGACACAACTGAGCATTATTCACAACTCACTGCTGAGAAAAGAGCCACGGTGTTTATTTGTTCCTGAGGCTGACTCTGACGTTTGTCCTCTCAGCTTTGTGAATACTGTCACATCCAAGAAGGTTTCTTTGGACTGATTCATGCCGTCACTGGAAACCTGTGCTCAGCTTGTTCCGTCTCAGTCCAGTGGCTTTGTGACAAACCAGTGGCAGATGCTCTGCAGTCTCCCAGTTTCTCTTGGTGTCTGATGGTTGCTTTTCTGTCTCACTGAGGCAGATGTAATCATACACCGCTGAGAAAATTTGGTTATAAAGAGCTGGGTTGGGTTATGTCTATTTGGATTTTTTTTTTAAATCACGCATTTGAGTTCATGTCCCTCAGCTAGTCCTTTCCTGTTGCACTTGGTTGTTGCTTACCCAGGTTTTCTATCTTGGCTTCCACTCTCCATCTGATCTTATTAAATTCCGTTGTACTTCACAATGCACAAAGACACTGACACGCTTTTCTGCAATGAAGAACATGCTGTTTGTTGTAGATGATCCTATGTCTCAGTGACAAACGAACGCGTTGACACCCGTGAGATTCGGTGACTAGTGATAGAGCAGTTTCCAGATGATTCAATTTCAGCAAAGCTTGCTTTCTATGCCTGCCCCGAGGATGGCAGCCCTCCTCGAGGACACAAGCACTTCCGACTGATGCAGCAGTAATCCAGAACTATTTTTTCTGAAATGAAATTGTACAGAGGGCTTATTTACTTACTACTCTATAAAAAGAAGGCAGAGCAGCGTATTTATCTGAATAATGATGATTAGCGGCGAAGGGAAGCTGCAAGAGAAGTCTTTGAATGTATTTCTTGGACTGAGGAATCTTAAAGGTCAAGAATCTGACTATATATTTAAATATTTCTTCTTGTTAATGTGGATACCATTTGTAAAATGTCATCTCTGGATTCTAAAATTCACCAGATTACATAGTCAGAGCCAGCTGACATGGTTAATAGTACTTCTCCCTCTCCATGGGAGCTAATCATGTGATATTCGACTACTGAATACCTAATATTTATAGAGTATCACTAAAGTGTTTTCCTTAAAATAAAATCACCATACACTCTTCTAAGAGATAATAGTCTAATGGAATAAAACTCAGAATCTTTAATTAGTGGAGCCATCCTTTCCTTTTTCAATTCACTGCATTATTTGCAGAAGGGTTGTAAGTTGTGTAGACACGTAGACTAAAGGTAGACTAAAACTAGGCAAAATAAAGCAACAAGATATATGATATAGGGCTAATGAGAATGAAGGTAGGGATTACATTATTATAGTCAGAAATTACCATCAATGCATTTTCATAGCAACACTGATCTTTCTATTTTTACAAAAGAAAAAAAAAGTATTTGAGGAGAGAATGGGGAGAAGACTGGTTACAGGAGTCTGAAAGAAAGTTCAGGCATTAGGTGTACATGACATAAAGTCCATTAACAAGAGTCATAGAAGAGGATGAAGGAAATGGCCAGTAGATAAGAGTTGGAAAAGAAAAATGAATAATTAGTTTTTATTACCCAAAATAGATGGGCCATACCATCACTATAGAAACATGAAATATATTTTAATTTATCCTAATTAAATCTTAAGTGCATCTTTCTCTTTCTGGCTGACTTGCTATGGACTATTTTGTCACACATAACATTGTCAGACATCTGTCTTCCTCTGTTATTTAGATTTCATTCATCACAGAGTGACCTTTCTTAGCTGAGCACATCAGCATCATACCTACTTTCTTTGAAGCCACCAGAAGGATCTAGATAAAGTTATTCTTCCATCTTCTCTTCAAATCTGTGTGTTTCTGCCCTTTTGAAATACATCTAGTTTTATTTTATTCAGGTACTCCTAACATTCTTCGCACTCCTGTTAAGAAACATCTCATTGATGTTTAAGTTGCATATGTCATATTTGAAGAAGAAATATCGTTTAGCATTTTCTGGGCTCAACAGAAGATAAAATTCACCCCTTCAAAGACTTCAGTGACTCAGTGTGCACCATTATGAACGGTGTCTGTCCATCAAATATTTTTATATTTCTATACATTAGCACACACATAAGTAGGACAAACATTGTCATTCCTGCACAGATAATATTTACTCCGTTAATATACTATTGTTATACATATTATATATGTTTATACATATTATTTTTATACTACATTCTTTAAATGGCAGATTCATCGTCACATCAGGCAGGGGTTCTTCAGCCCCCTAATTCTTGTCCTTTAGTCTAGTCGAAGTGTGGGTCAGCAGACTCTTATGTCCTATCTCAGAGTGACACCTAATACTAGGCTGGCAAGCACCAAGCCAGTTCCTTTCAATCTTAATTCCTTTTGGCCTTCATATCAAAACACTCTCTGCTGTCCTTTTTTTATTTTTTTCTTTTTTCTTAACAGTGACAATTTTACCTGAGAAACTCTTCATTTGAAAATAAATTATGTGTCAGTTTTTGATGGAGACATGTCAGCTGAGCCCTATGTCAAGACAGTACTGTTCATTTGTTCTTTTCACTTGGGATTCATACTCCAAGTGCGAGACAAGTCAGGCCTCTGGAGGTGAGGTACAAGCATATTAACTCACTCCTCTACTCTGTTATTCTCTTTCTCCTCAGTGACAGCACGATGTGCCTGCAACCTCATCTGCACATGTCTCTAGGGCACTGGGCAGTGAGTAGCTGTGACAACTCCTTTGAACTAAAGCAATGTGTTTTTGCCCTTGTCCTGTCAGAGGTCCCCGTTAAATTGGCCAATCCCAGAAATTGGTGCCATTGACAAGGCAGGAGTGAAAAGATCAAAGATGACAGGGAAGTGTTTACCCTATGTCTCTTGATGAGGTCTCCGAAATAGTACTGATGCATTTCAGGTACAAGGAGGACATTGAGTTTCTAGAGAAGGTCCAGCATAGAGTGACAAAAATGATTAAAGGACTGGAGCATCTATCATAAGATGAAAGACTAAGCGAGCTGGGCCTGTTTAGTCTGGAGAAGACTGAGATATAATCAACATGTTCAAGTATTTGAGGGATGATCATAGGGAGGATGGGGCCAGGCTCTTCTCTGTGGTGACCAGTGACAGGACAAAGGGCAAAGGATGCAAGTTGAAACACAGGCAGTTCCACCTCCATGTGAGGAAGAACTTCTTTCCTGTGAGGATGACAGAGCCCTGGAACAGGCTCCCCAGAGAGGCTGTGGAGTCTCCTTCTCTGGAGATCTTCCCAACCCGCCTGGATGTCACCTTGTGCCATGTGCTCTAGGTGTCATGGAGAAGGGGGCTTGTCCCTGCTGGAGCAGGGATGATCTGTAGAGGTTCCTTCCAACCTCAACCTTTCTGTGCTTCTATGATTCTGTGATCTCATGGCACTCTATCTTTATACAGTGAAGGACCATGGTCTCAGCTTGTGCCATGAGCTCCCCTGAAATCTCTGTACACATTTAATAAATGTGGAAGGCAATTTTGTGGTTAAAAGGCAAAGTAGCAATGGAATAACTCACAAAAGTAGGTTAAATACTGCAGAACTCAACTCTGTTACTCTACACAACTCTTTGAGCAGCCTTTCCTTTTTTTATCAATATCACCAGGATGTTTCAAAGGCAAATGGAGGGAAATAATCTGCATGGAGCTTAGTTAACTTTGTTTAACATTCCTCAGAATAATAGCTATCTAGATGGCATGCTCACAGCTGTTTAGAGAGCAGTATCTTCAAGAGGAATGGATAAAGGAGGGTTTTGTCTCTAGGATTTTATGGATTTCTTAGTACAAATTTCCCCAGAAAATGTTGGAGATCAAAACTTAACTGAGAGGAAAGTGACGGAAGGGAGAATATTCAGGAAATAGTCATGTATTCAGATCATCTTTGTAAATGATAAATGCTTTAAGAATAGCCATTGGTCAATAAGAGCAATAAACCCTGATCAAAGACAGTGTTACCTCAACATAAATATATTCTTAATAGACTCAGATTTTTACTTTGGTTGAATAAAGGCTAACAGAAATTTTTCTGTGCAAATGCCATTTTGTGATAAGAAAAGCAACAGAAAAAACCCTTATCCAGTCCAAGTTTAAAATCATGTGTCTAAACAGAGGTTCTCATGGTCCCTTGAGATACAAATTTCATTTAGGCTGAATGACATGTATATTGCATATAGTGTTTTAAATCCTGATTGAGAAAAAAAAAATCCTGACTTCAGCACATATATCGTGCTAGAGAATGTTGGCTGGTTTGTTTTCATTACATTTACTTTCCTTCTCAGCTCCTCAGCTAAAATAAAGAAATCCCTTGATGATTTTCACAAACTCAGTGGGAAGTACACACTCATATGTAGGGTCAAATTTGCCATTAGACACCTCCATTTACTTTAATTGAATTTGACTCACACGGTATAGAGAGTGGAAAGTGTATATTTCCTTCAATACATGGAACCTCAGACTTCCATCTAAATTAGCTACAATTATTTGCCAAGTTCTGGTCTGTGGCATAGAAGACTTGAATGAGGAAGATTTTAATTTTTCTGATTTATGAAAGAAAATAAACAGAAACTTTCTTTCCATTCTCTATTCACGCTCTCCACCAAACATGCAAATATTAAAGCAGCAGCAACACACATAACCCACACGTCTAAACTAAAATTCAAGACCTATTTGTGCTTTTGGTATACTATTCTTTCAGAATGTTGCACTACCTAAGATTAGACTAAGGAATCCCAGAAAAGACTAAGAGATTATTTTAGCTTCTGTAAATATTTCCAGCCATTTCTTTGCAGTAGTTCCTTGCAGCTGATTATCACTTTGGAGTAATTCCCAATATGATAAAGATTGCCCAGTTTCCTGTTTCTAAATCATCTTTGCTTTTGTAGAAGTCCAAGAAAGATGAAAATAAATGAAGAGTCAAGCTGACGCTCTCTGAAAGGGCAAGCTTCTTTCCGAGCCAATAAACAGAACTTTGAAATCCTCTTCTGATAGCCTAGGAATTGGACCTCCAGCATTAATGTCAAAGCTATGATTTAATGTCATAGAATATGACTCTCTTAGTTACAGGGAGGTAACTCTTTAACTTCAAGGAAGTCATCAGAATGATTTCAGGAGAGTTTTGCCAAGTTGATGGATGAGATCTGGCTCTTGTCCTACAGTCCTTTGAAGTATTAGCATTACGCCTTACTGAATCATCCCATTGCATTTTCAGATTTACAACTGCACCCTTTGCATACAAGATTTTGGTCATCTGTGAAGAATTCCCCCCACAAATGCATTTGACTCAGTTTGGAAATCTGGAAGCTCAAATCAGCAAGAAACACTGCTCAGTTTCCGATCTTTGACACGCATTTTAAAAGTAAGAGGTTATTTTTAATTATAATTGATTTTTTTTTCCCTGATTCTCCCGGTGCAAACATTCATCTGGCTGGAAAAGTGGTACTATTTATAACATTGTCACAATGGGAGCTCAATGAAAGAAGCTGTAAACAAACCTTTGGGGAGCTTTAAAAAAGTCTGACAATTAGATTACAAAGTATAAACCTTGGGAAACTGATTTGCGAAGATCTTCTGAGGCAGTCCAAGTAGAAGAAGAAGAAGAAGCAGAAGCATCTTCCATGCCCATACTGCTGCCCTCAAGGCTGGATGTTTCAGGTGGCCCTGCTCTAGCAGGACATCACTGCACTGGGGATCCAGAACAGTTTCCATTCTTCCAGGTCCAAATCTGAAGCCCAGGACCTGTCACAGCTTTGTGAAACGCAGGTTTTGTAAGTTCCAACCCCTGGAGCTGAAGTTGAGGTTTCCCATATGAAATTCTATTTGCTATTGCTATAAGCTATATGCTATTCTAGCCAGCCTTCAGTTATCAAACATGATTTAAAGCCACATTCATATGACCAGAAAATGAACTAGGTAACTGCAAAAAATACGCAGTTAAATTAGGAGGCAGCATCAGTGCAGCAGAGCGTGGCTGTTTCCTGGGGATGCAAATATCAGCACAACAAAGCACTTTCTGAATCAGAGAAGCTATTAATAAAAAATAACAATAGAAAAGGGTTTGAAAAGAAGTTTGAGGATTGTGAAAATTTGCCGCATTAAAAAAAGTTCCTATAAAGCTTTCTGTCCTTGCCTTCTCCCTGAGGAGAGAGACATTTTTTTTTTTCTTTGACTTTTACAGTGTTTGCTGAACCAACTTATTCAGAGGAGATTACTAGTGCCAGCCATGGTAGTGGCAACACCACATTCCTGGTTTTCTCTGCAAATAAACATCTAAGCCCTCCCACATTGCAGGGGAAAAAATGACCCCAGTCATCAGATCTGCCATGATTTAGTAACTATCTGTACTAGGGTGTACAGAGTCCTGCCAGGCAATGCGAACGACACAGTGTCTCTCAGCATTGACGCTACTCCTGTGATACAAAGATCTCTGGGAAGCATCAGGCATCTGATCGTTGCGCAGACAAGATGGTCTGGCCTGGGTTCCCCTAGAAGAGCCAGCAGATGTTAGAGGGCTGGAAAAAGGCAAAGAGAGAGGGCAGTGGTGAATCGCAGCCCTTGGATTCATGGGGAAACTCCTCTTGGGGGCCAGAGGAACACTAAGATCTTGCTGGGAAGTTGCGTTGGGAGCAGCTGTGCCCATTGGTGGGTGGGCAGCACCTCTGGGTTTTCAAGATGAAAACCTCAGATTCTGTACAGCTGAGTGCTAGCATGGAAACAGTTATGTAAACTGCTGCTCTTGCAGTATAATGGGTACAGCAAGTGAAATGGCAGAACTCCACACAGCAGCAAGAAGATAAAGGTAATAAATGGTGTAGCAGAATTGGGGTCAGATATGTAGCTTATAGACATCTTATCATTCCAGAAGCATGTACACTGGGGGTGAAATATAATTATCCTGCAACTACTGCCAAGGCAAGAACTAGTATTTTTGACTAGTATAGGACAAAATCCAAAGTTTTGTGCAAGGGATAAAAATTATACCCTAATACGGCCCACAAGAAAAAAAAAAAAAAAAGTCTGTTCCTTCATGGAGAAATCAAATTTGAGTCTATACCTGTTTTAGCAGTACTCAAGGGGAAAAAGCTAACAAACAAACGCACAAGGCATTATAGACAGACCAAGCCAGAAGGTAAGGCTGGGCAGAATGTTCTCAGAAAATATATATAGCACATCAAAAGCAGACAGTCAAATAGGATTTGACTCACAGCCTGGTTAAGGCAAAATTCCCCTTTGTAGGCAATACAGGGGCTGCTTTTTTTTTTACCAAGCTCCAGGTCAGAAGGAAAAATAGTAGCTGGGCACAAAATATGAACAGATTTAGGAATCTATTTCTGGGCTGAAAGTGGCTATAGAAAAACTTTTACTTCATTACCAAGACAGAATAGAATATACCTGAAGATGCATAGGCAGCAAAAGGCAGCATTCAGCAAAACAAACAGCATACAAACTATCCAGATCAACAGTGTCTCTCAGGATAACTGAGAAATCTATTCGTCTTTCATGATGTTGAACATTTAGTCAATTGTGCATCCAGAGCTAGCTCGGGTCTTGGATGAGAAGGATGGATTAAAAAAAGAAAGAATTGTCTATATACACAAAACTAGCTCAGCTGAACCTCCCAGTAGATTCCATTTGTACTGGATTCAGATAAAGGTCCAGCTTAGTTTTCTATCCTACTTGGAGCTCTTCACTCACCACTCATCACAAAAGCACATGCATTCTTATTGATTACCTCTGTATATACCAGTATATTCAGTACTTTTTCTGCACTATTGCATTGATTTTTTCAGCCCAAATCACAATATTGATTTTTCCCACTCCTGTTACGTCTCCTATACTTCTCTCAATCACACATTTGATGTAATAAGGAAGGTGTAGGATTAAATGCTCATCCTGAAAACAATTATGCATGTGAGAAATTTACACACAAGAATAAATCCAGGACCATCACTCTATTTTTTTTTCAGATTTTCGTTGAGAATGTGATGTATTCCACAGGAGAGATAATGTGTGTGTTTTTATGAACAGTTGTACTTATTAATAAAATTACATTTAAAATAAATATATATAAGTCATTCCAAGCAAGGATATTTTAGTGTGAAGAACTGAGTGATTCTGTAACATGTAAAATATAATAATCTGAATAGTTTCTTGACATACGTTATTGGTATGGAGAATATATGTGCTAAGTTGGGATAGTACTACAAATAGTACATGGTAAGATGTTTATTAACAAGTAATTATTTTATAAGGAAAAAAAAGGATTTCTTTTAATTTAAAACTCAGAGTTCACTTTGTCGAACTTTTTTAGAGATTTCTTGTTCAAACAGAATAAAAACTTCTGGCACAACACTTTCTTTCACTCCTCTCTTGAGCTGAGAAAAAGACATGCATATAAAAATCCTGCTAAAGCAGGAATGGACAGTTTGAATGCATAGAAAAAACAGTGCTGTCTAACCATTACTGCTCAGTTTAACAGGTCCCTCGGATGTTATTTCCTATCAGTTTTATAGCTCTTTCATCCAAAAACTCAAGAATTTGTAAGAAAATGCTGTAGCCACAAGGGAGAGATTTTCTTTTTCATACTAAAGTCTCATGAGGACACTAGGAGAATGGTACTGTTTAAGTTCATGTGATGATATACATTTGATAGTGACTGCCCTGTACTGTATTTACTAGCTGTAGCCTGATGAGCAAGGGGCAAGTGATCGGCATCATCTTACACTGAGTGACCTTTGCAAATTAATGGCTTAACAAGGTTTTCAAAAATGTTGCCTCGAGAATTTAATTGGGGAGAGCTGTAGCAATAGAGCTGTTAGCAGAAAGAGGCCAAGGTGGATAAGCTCTTATCGTCTTGATCATAGTGTAAGTCTTGCACTGTGAATAGTGGTACATGCATCATTAATGTGCTCTGTTAACAGTGGACTTCTTGGCGTGACTGACAAATTCTACAATAACTCAAAATGCCAGTTCACTTAGTCCAAGGCATTTGAAGGAGCTATATTGCAGAAATTGCATACCTCTGCTCATATGAAAGTTGTACTGTTTAAAAAAAATCAGAGAAGCACTTGGGCAAATATTCATGCAGAAACTGCTCTCTCTTGCAGGGACCTTCTCCAGCTTGCATCAAGCTTGTCCCATCAAGCAGTCTGTCTGGGGCAGGCACTGCAGACTGGCTGCTGCCCACGAAGCAACCAGGATGGGCCTGTCCCCTTCCCACAGCCAGGCACCACAACTCAGTGTGGGGACTGGAGAACAGCTTTTGGCCTCTTACCACCCCAGGCCAGTAGGGAGGTCATCAGGGGGGCCAGAAGTCCCCCTGGTATGGCAAGAAATTTTGGAAGCACACACAGGGACTACTGCCTAAGAAAGACCATGACATTGGGCGGCCTCCGGACAGAGAACCTAAATATTCTCTTTCAAGGCTGTTTTTGTCTCGAGATTGATTCTGTGCATGCTGTTTTTCCTGAATTCCTTCATATACTTCAGGCAGCAGGCACAGTCCCTAGCTTGCGTTCATTACACTGCGTTCAACATTGTAGCAATTTCTTGAAAGTAAGTCCAGGGTATAAGAAACATTCAAAGTCAAAATCTGTTTTAAGCTGCTTTTTAAAAATGGTCTGAAGGTTGCTTGTTTGTTACTCTATTCTGACATCTCCTAAAAGTCTGTAATACACCTCTGAAGGCACAGAGCTGGTTTAGTGGCTGAATCTGTTTTATTCCCAGTTATAGCTGGATCAGGAAATAAGCTGCTGGAGGATATCAACTGTCTACCCACTTCGGTGTGACCAAATGATGGCCATTTATTATTCTGTTATTTTCAAACCTCAGCTTCTTTAGCCAGCAAGTGATCTCAAACCACTGCTTTCTAGTCTTTAAAAATCAATTGATAAATAGCATTTGTTTATCTACAAAGAATCAATACACAATAACTTTGAACCATTTAAAGAAAATAGATTTTTTGAGATATGATATCCTCCCTTTACTCTGTTCTACTAGCTAGATTAAAAAAAAAAAGAGAGAAAGAAGCATCAGTAGTGATATAAGTTTGCATAAAGGTCAATGTTCTGCAATCAAATTATTTTGTGAAACTTTATTGTTGGGTCTCTCTTTCGTAGGTCTTCCTTTCTCGGTTCTTTCTTTTCTTTGTTCTCAGTCTCTTGTCTTGACAGGAGAATGAAAAGATTCCAGACTTTAGAGGCTTTCAAATATTGGGATGTATATGGTATGATATTTGCTATGAATTATATAGAAAGAAATTTAAAAAAAAAAGAAAAAAGAAAGAAAGGACAAAGCAACAGGTTTTGAATTTCATGTATGCAAAATCTCAAGCTCAGAGTTGGGAAGAAATTGGCATATGGATGATTTAACTTGCATACAGAATGTCTCGTGAAGACTCTTGAGCCACATAAATTTTCAAAATAGTTTACAATGAAACGACTACTAGACAGGCTGTGTGAAGCTCTATAGCTGTGTGTTTAGTGGTTGCAGAAGACACTATTAAACATTACCACTGTAAGGTAATCTTGAAGATTACTTCTCCAGCTTTTACCAAAATTGGAAATTTTATATACCATTGTCTTGTAAATATAAATTCTGAAATGTTATGCCTAATAAATATCATTATGTTTATTATTCATTTTGTTCTCCTGTATATTATGTGGTGCAAATCATTCCATTTCTGAATGCTGAATCTATTCTAAAAACCTTTGATAAAGGTTTGAAAAACTAGGAAACCCTCAATTAAACTGAATTAGGTTTCATAGGAAAATCCGTATATATAAGCCCATGTCTAACTAAGATAAAAAAGAATGGTTTAAAAACACTTTTGATATGATAGAGTAGGAGGACATAACATATTTTAGTGAAAAATGTTTTTCTTTTTCTTTGGAAACTTTTACAGTTAAGGTACAATGAGATTTTTTTTTGTCACCAAAACTCAGAATGAGTGTGGAAGCAGTTGCTATTAACAGGATGTGGTTTACAAGAAAGATTTTATAGTCTCTGTCACAGTAGCACATCTTCTGCTCTGTAGGTCTGACTCAGAGGATGCTCAGACTTTAACTGGCCTGCTTTCTTGAAAGGGTCCATGACTAGAATAGACACATTTTCCAGCATGTTCTTTTAAAAAATCCTTTATTGTTTCAAATGAAAGACACATTAAAACTGTAACAAACAAGAATGTACGTTTTGTTTAGTGTGAAATTCCTTTAACGTGATTGTATTAGACACATCGTTCAGGCATCAGTCTACAACCATCACTTTACTTCAACAGATGATTCAAAAGCTTCATTACTTATTTCCTATTTGCCAAGTGAAAGAGCCATTAACCTAACAATCCAGGGTAATATATCAATGGAAAAGACTGGAAAAATTGTAGACATAAAAATACTGAAAATAATTGAGGAAAACTTTTAACTGCAATGAATTAGGAAGCTATTAAAGTAAAGGATATACAGAATAAAGGGGAGTATGACTGGAGAGATATCATTAAAATTTTATTAATCTTGGGAGTTAATTAAAATGAAAACCTAAAGGTAAAGTCAGAACAATTGAATCTGAAGAGCCACTTTGATCAGATTAACTGAGACGGAAATGGCTCAAGGAATAATACACTATACAATCCCAACGGACACGCAGACTTACAATCTCAGGGCTCTCTGTCTTCATGGAACATGGACACAGGTTGCTACAAAGCTTAGGGACCCTGCATTGCATCTTTACCTCTACTAGTTGGAGCAATATAGTGGATTATTTCACCTCTGACTTTGATTCTCACCTTGGGAACAATATTTTTGTAAGAAAGGAAGTCAAACAACAAGCTAAAATCAAGGAGACCAAAAGGACGCAAACATCTTCAGACTGGTGAAACTATCTTAATGCAAAGACTCACAGGAGTAAAAATTAATCTTGGTAAGAACAGGTAAGATTGGGAAAACCATAATCTTCCTAAAAATCATTGAAACACGAGTGATGAGCAGGTCAAAAAGTTGACTGCATCAGAGAGTGCTCTGGTTGAGGACACTCTTCCCTTCTCTCAGGCACTTCCTGCTCTGTGGCTTCCTCCTCCCATGTACTCCTACAGTTTGCTCTGTGCCACCTATGTCACAGTCAGGAAACCCAGCTTTGGTTTTCTAAGCCTTTTCTGTGTTGACATATAAAAAACTTCTCTGTTCTTTGCCATAGGAAGAAAAATAAAGCAATCCCTCCAAGAATATGAACATATCAAGTTTGCATGCACTACTGAGACATCAAGAAATTGATGTAAATGAACAAAGGATCTTTAAATAATTTATGGTAAGACTTATTTTGAAAATGTCAATGGAAGAAGTTAAAGTTGAGGTTGATAAAGGCAGCCAAATTTATAAACAGTATGGATATAGACAAGAAAATGAAAATAAATAAAAAGAAATCCTTTAAATACATGAGAAGACATAAGGACGTAATGAGTCTTCAAGGCACAACAGTAGGAAATTACAGATGAAGCTGATACTGTTCACAATGCTTTTTGTTTCATTGTTCACAATAGAAGCTGAAGGTCATTCTCTAGCAATTGAGATATATTTTCCCGAGGGAGAAAGAAAAATGTTAAAAGGCTTTATGATTATACTTGAAGAGATAATTAGGCAATAAAAAGTCCTACAGGTTGACAAGACACCTGGCCCAGAAGAATTTCAGGCACAGCAAAGAATAGCTAAGACAAAGGTAAGAATTGTGTAGTGGAGCAGAGAAAAGGACTTGAATATGGCCTACATCCAAATAAAAAACCCTGAGGACTCGGTTCTGTTGTCCAAACACATATATCCAAAGCATCTGCACAGAACAGGCCTCACGCAGGGCCCACAGGAGGGAGACCTGTGGCTTCCTGTTCAGGAGTGGAAGCCAGGCGGATACTTTAAGATATATCAAATAGTGCTAGATGCTGCTTTTCTGAATCAAGACTGAGTCTTTTACTCAGAAGGTGGATGGACTTTGTAAATAGTAAGTTCTGTCAGTAGAGGATGGTAGTATAAATCAGCTGCAGGGGACTGCTGTAAGCTAAAATCAAAGTGTAGAGTTATTTAGTTGAAGTTGGTGTTCAGTTATGCAGGCAGAAACGGATTTACTTATACTTCAACTTAAAATGTTAACTAATCTCCTGGTATTTTATCCCTTAATATTGGCAAAACAGTAATATTCATCAATTATTGACTAATTTGTTGACAGGAAAGGCAGTCTCTAAGAGCGTAAATTACTGACTTGGAGGAGAAAATTCTGAGCTTGATTCTGAAACCAGCATTTCTTCTTGAGTGGTTTAAAGCAAGTTGCTTGCCCTCCAGAAGACCTCCTAATGCCTGAAACAAGACAATTCCTTTCTTTTCTGATACAGATGTAACTCTAGCAATATATCTTTATCTGCACTGATATTAGTTCATCTGATCTGGTAAGCATGCTTGTTCTGCTCCAAGCCAAATCGGATTTACTCTCAGTGATGTTAGCAGTCATTTCTCTTATTCCTTCCTTAGACAGAGATTTAAAACACATCTAACACTAGCTTGATGTTAATGAGTAAAGCCCAGTTGATGGACTCTGTAGATATTAGAAAAAACATAAAGGTCTGAACATGAAGATTAAGTTATGTCCTTGTGCCCTATTCCTGAGCCTATTCTGAAAAGTGTAAAGAATCCCTACTATCCTACAGGCCTGTTCTGTCCACACAATATCAGTTTTATAGTCTGTATTAAATATAAATATAAATTGAATTATAACAGGCTATTTTGAAGCACATTGTGCCATGAGCCTTCCTATTTCACTTCCACCTTAAAAAAAAAAAAAAAAAAAAAAAAAAAAGTGCTAGGTTTTTAGGAGGTTTTACGGGCAAATTACAGAATTTCAGGTATAACATTTATTCCTACAAGCATTATGGATTATGTTCATCTGAATGAGTATTCAGCATTACTGACCAAATGACACAGGCTGTTGTTCAATGGATGGAAAAAAAAAATCTCAGGCTTTATCAGAGCTAAGCCAATTCATGCCCCAGTGAATGAAATTAGTTCCCTCTCCGGGTTCTTTCTGTGCATGTCACACCAGGGTGGGACAGATCAGTAACGTCTTCTGTTCTAATAGTGATAAAATCCTCAGGAGCAGAACAGTGCCTCTGAAAACTGCCTGTTTCATAAAAATTGAGATCAAGGGGCAATCTGAATTTTCTCTCACAGATCTGAAAGTTGCACTCAGGCTTATCAGAAGGTCCCAGAGGTCTCACTGTTGCCAAGCATTGTTCTCTCTAAAGCTCTCCAGCTTTACATACTTGAGCATGTTATCTACCTGGTTCCCACAACAACAGATCTCTTCACATTTCTGTTATCTTTAGAGCTATTTTCTGCAAAAAGTCACACCATTTTCATATCTACACTTAGATGTTGTGGTCTGTTTAATGTCTTCAGTAAAGGTGGACCATGTGGTCCTAAGGAATCATGAGCAACCACTTGATCTACTGTAGAACATATTCCAAATAAACCCAGTTTGACTACACCGTTAGAGTGCATGCACCCTCACTTTTCATTTAATATCAGACGGGAGGTCTCCAGGGCGTGAAGAAAGAGATGAGGGAATGACTCCTCCTAAGGTGCCTTGTTGGAATCAGTTTCAATGAATTATTATTGTCTAATGCAGAAGGTCAGATTAGAGGCTGCTAATCAATTAGATCTCAAACACTGGTGCATTTTGAGTGCACCTCAGCATATGGTATCGGGATTAAGGCAGATTAAAAAAAAAATACTATCTTGAGGTACAGAATGGAAGGGCCTAGCTTGCAGTGAAATTCTTCTGAAATGCAGAAGGCGCTCTAATAAAGTTTAAGTATTTAAAAAGGAATGCATTTATTAATGTCAATTACTTATGCCACAAATGAGGACCAAGCCCATGTCGCTAGTTTAAGAATAATTGTCTGTCTGGAAGAAAGGACATGATAGAGAGTGTTTACACATTGGGATGAAAAACCAAACCAAATTTGTCCTACTTTATTTTGTACATTGCTATGAGACAATACTTTAATGAGATTATAGGTCAACTTGTAATGATGGATATCTAATTTACTTCATCTCAACATGACAGACCTGGCATAGTAATATATGGCAATTAGTCACAGCTCACTGGGCCTCAGTTTAAGCAGTTTTCAGTGAAATACAGGTTTGGATATATCACTGCCAGTTCCTGTCACTCTTTATCCAGAAAAAAAAATATTAAAATTTTAAATCACCAATTGTGAAAGGCTGCACAATCAGATTCTGATTCCTCTTTAGTACTGTTAAATTGTAGAGCAGTACCACTACAGCTTGTGTTGTTACTGGCTAACAAAAATTTAAAAGCAAGAATATTTTCACTGTTAGAAACTAATGTCAGAGTCAACACAATTTGTCAATACAGAAAGACACAATAGAGCTTCGATAAAGCCAAACAAAACCTTGGTAAGAGCAGAGCTACTTATTGTACACATCATCCCAGGAAAATGATGGTGACCTTTTTTTTTTTCAGGGAATATGGTCACAAATAGCAAGGATACAAGATGACGCAGATCCACAGGGGTGGGTTGTTGTCATGGATAGGTTCATTGTGAAGGGAAAGGCAGAACATTTCTGCACTCCAGGAGGGAAAGGGGTTAAACTATCATCTGGCAAAGATTGCTATAAGCTGAGACAGATCATTCCCAGGACACCTCCTGGAAATATGGGACTTACCACTTGTTGTAAATGACAGTGCCTGTATGTTTTATGTGCAGACCTGAAGAGTGCTTCCAAGCAAGTGCCCTTGTGATGGAGTGTGGGCCTTGGGTATTTCTCACCCTATAGTTGCATGAGGATGGACACGTGCCCTGGTCACCCCTCCCTATGGCTTTGTCCCCATGAGAACAGTATGTAGACTAGAAAAAAAGGCCACAGCATGCTCCATCAGGCACCCAAATGTAGATGATGGGGCTCCAGGTCATCCAGATTGTGGCATCCCAGGAGCGTGCCTCTTGGCCCCGAGTGATTTCCACATGCAGAGCAGGGACAGTTCACTCTACCTTCCAGCAGCTCCTGCTGCTTCAGCAGTGCAGCTCCTGTGGGGTCAGGCAACCTGCAGTGCCTTAACAAGGAAGGGTAAGACCATAAACACAGGCAAGGGCAGCACATGAAGGTGTGAATGCCTTCGTGTTTAGTGCATAACACAGGAAAGGCAACAAATGGACCACCAGCAAAACTGTAGTACTGTGTATAGAGTACTGGCAAAGCCACAAAGAAAGGTATAAACATGGAGAAACAGGATTTCCCTTACTCTTTTCTCCTGGTAGTAAATGGTACCTGTCAAAACAGTAGGTAAAGCCATTTCAGAAAGAAAGGTAATTTATAATTTGATGGTATCCCTTTAAGGATATAAACTCCTTGGGGCAAGGATTACATTTTTAGTTTGACACATTAACCAAATGTAAAACATTGAGCTTTATTTCTCAGCAATTCTTAAAATTAGAATAAAGAACAATAAAATGACCCCCAGTCCCAATCTCTGGAATGTGTGTCTTGCTATTACAAAGTTCTCTGCTTGAAAGAAGAAATTGATTTATAGATTGAAACAGATTTGCAATCATGTGTGAGCAAGAGACTGAGAATAAATATTTAAACAAACAAACAAAAAAAAAGTGATGGTAAATCTGCATTGTTCTATAAACTTTTATTCAAAAGTTTCTGCAAAATACAACCATCTGTTTTTTAAGAATATCCTGTGGAGGTAGCACAAATCACTCTATTTTTTTCCTCTTGGTTTTGTTTTGTTTTGTTTTTCTTGAAACAATAAGCTCTACTTGTGAACTAGCATTTTCCCTTTAGCAGGGAAATGTGTGTAATTGTAAACTAGTAGAGACAGAAATCTGCATAGTAACCTGTACTGCTGAATTCTATTACTCAGGAAGTATTTTAAAGCAGTTAGTATGTGCTAATTTATCTTGTGACGAAAATGTTTGTCAGAATAATATGCTATATTCTAAGCACTTACTATTTAATATTTGAAAGAGAGATGAAAGTGTAATGAGAAAAGAGGAAAATACATGCCTGTAACTCAAACATGAACTGCAAATGCAATTCTAGGGTGAAAAGTGGTACATCTAAACAGAGCCCAGACCATTTTTCCTCCATTTTCAAACTAGCACAAAGTGACAGGCTAATTCCCAGCAGTTGAGTGCTACAGGCATGACCATTACTGAGGCTAGTTAATCTTTCAATCTATGTCTCTGTATGTAGTAAATGCTGTAAAAACAAATCCCAGAGTTATTTCAGCGGCTGTGCCAGCTCTGTGGCTGGTAGGACGCCAGAGCATGCAGGGCATCCCAGGTAGGGAGCCTGGAGATCACCTGGCCACCCAGGAGGCGCTGGTCTGGCAGGACCTGATCCTCAGCCCTGAGGATTTGCTGTGAGCTTTCGTGGCATGACATGGCCATGGAAATACTGCAATCAATTCCAAGATGGCTTTTGAAGCATACAACATGCTCCCACTCCTGCACCAAGGCAGTGAATCAAGCAGCAAGGCAGGCTGCTTGACATATAGTTAAGTATATTTATATGTGTAAAGAAATATATTATTGAGATTTTTATATTACTAGTTTTCTTCTGTTGATGGTCTGAGAAGAACCATGCCATGGTGCTAGTGAAGGCAAGTCCTCTATTATTTTAATTATTTCCCAGTATTAGTTTGTAATGGTTCTAGCAGGTGTTTCAAATTCATTGGTACATGCACAAAGACAGCTAGATAGACTTTAAAACATGACTCTCAGATTTAGGTACCGAAAACTAGACTACTGAACCTGTCTTGAATCAGCTTAACAAACAGCCTGAGAAGTCATCAGTTTCCAAATTTAGGATTTAGGATCTGATTCTAGGCAAATTTTTTTTTCCTTGCCTTTCAAATTTTGACATAGGCCCATAGGAGCCACATGAAACAGAAAGGTTCTGGTCTCGTGGCTTTTCAAGAAGCCACCACTCAAGAATGAGTCCTTAGCTTCAGTTAACCCTTCTGCTGGTGAAATGACACAAATTTGCACTGTTTTCACAGATACAATGCCCCTTGCAAATGCAGTACAGACACAGTTAGACTGTGCCAGAGAAAGGCAGTGGGCAGACTAGTGACTTAACACACAAGATCCAGCTGCTAAAAATGCACAGGGTGCATTGTGCAGGATGGCACACCAGATGCCTGCCGTGATGAGATAATGTGACATACAGGGTTGTCCATGAATACATATGGTGAATGCTAATAGGGTCTGCTCTATTCCCTGCTGAAGTTGGTGGTAGTTTTGCCATGAACTTTAAAGATAGATAGAAAACAGTAAGATTATGCAAGTTGATGCTACAAAAATGACATTATTATTCAAGCAGTGCTGCTAGCCAAGAAGAGACTTCCTCATTCAGACTCCCCTGGAATTCAAGTCAACTGGAAAAATACAACATTCAGGAGCAGCACCTGAGCTGAAAGTTGAATGTCAGGTTCTGCATTCAGTTTGCTGTCCCTGGGAGCAGCTGAAGCTCTTCTAAGAGCCTTTCTACCCAAGGTGAATATTTCCTCAGCTCATAGCAGGGAAAACATTGAGAAAACAGCTTTGCTTTTGCATATGAGAAAGAATTTCTCTGCTCAGGAGCTTCTGTTCTCCACTGCTCTGATGAAGAGAGTGAAGGCCCCAGATCTTTGCAAACTGTCTCCTTCATCTCAGCAAAACAACTTACCTTGCAAAATGGTGATTACCTTGAGAAAGGGGGCTTTTCTCTTGTCTTGGGAGTTTGTGGCCTCCTGTATCCTTGTCTCCTGGCTCCAGGGCAATGACAGTGTCTTCCTTCCCTCTCTCAGGCTAAACAAGCACAGTCCTTTCCCAGATAAAGCTTTCTCCACTTTCCTTCAGCTGCCTCATTTAGCTGGCATCTGAGATGAGTCCACAGGTAGGTGATGTTATGCCCAGGTGTGTCAGCAAGATAGTTTTCCTTCAAATACACAGTTCAGCCTCCCTGAATGCACAGTCTTGCACAAACTTCAGTCCACCTTGATTAAACTAAAGAGCATCTTGCACTCCCTGTTTCCCTTGGAGAAGAGGCAAGGCAACAGTGGCGGGTCAGTCCTGGGGACGGTGTGCGGGCACTAAGCAGCCTGTCCTCGGTCTGTCCTCTGCTACATTCTGGACAACTGATGGATAAAGCAGTTTGGGAATTATCTTTTTCCAACGCCTTCTGCTAGAAAAACGTTTGAGGTTTTAAAGGTCTTTTTTATTATTATTATTATTCCTAAAACCTGAAAAAAGCAGTACTTAGAACTCCCTTTCCTATTTTCCTCTAACTTTTCATTGCACATATATTTTCTTGCCCAGTTTAGCTCACTGATCTCCCTTAGCAATCTTTAAGATTGTAAAGGGCATCTGCAGCAATGGGTGAATACAATACACCTACAATAGTTCAGTGACATGAAAATTTGGAAATAAGGTGTTAGAATAACATTTACAGAGAAAGACCATTTATGGCTTTAAGCATGTACCTGCCATAGTAGCCTTGCTCTAACACCTTCGCTATTTATGTGGCTACAGAGCACAGAAGAAACTATTCCAATACTCAGCTTGAATGGTTTCATGGTTCAGCTAAAAGGCCATGGTTAGCCAAGCATTGCAGTTATTCTTGTAATAAGCAAAAGGAGTCATGAAAATAAATAGGGAGAGCATCAAAAATCCTCGGGGATTAACATCAAAGATTGTTATATGAATTAGCTCCATTCCTAGTAAGCTAAAATGTATCCATCGTTATGTAATTAACTGATGCGATATCTTAGTGGTTGTCAGTAATATAGCTTCTAGCCACAACCAACTGCATGCACTATTGATAAATGACCAGGACTTTTAGAGAGATAAATGATAAATACATCAAACCTTGAAATAGCATTCCAGTGACATCCCTCTCAGAGCCTGAAACAAGTAAATTTCTTAAAGATGAGTAGTAATTGATCTCATCCAGTTGATTTAATTGTCTAAGCCTCCCATATATAATATAGGTTATTATTGGCGCTATTTACACTCTTTTATCAGAGTGCTTCTCTAAAGATCAAATTCAAAGTTTTCCTCCCTATTTGCTTCCTTCCCAAGGGTTAACTAGGTACACTTTTGTTTATGAAGATTTATTCTTCCTTCTCTTCCTGGCCTCTCCTTTTTTTTTTCTATTTTTTTCTTTTTTCTTTCTTTTTCTTTTTGGTTTGTTGTCCATTCTCTCCTGTTTGATGCTTGTTGCATGCTGTGGCATCAGAGGGTGGCTCTGGCAAAGAATCTGGGTATGATCTTCAAGCTCGACACCATAAGATTTATTTCTGTCATCCGAGTTTCTCAGCAGTGAGTCCAGCCCTCCTCCCCTAACTGCTGATGGAGGTTTCCTACAAGCATTCAGCCTCACCTCACCCTGGACACTGACAAATCTCAAGTAACACAGGGAGAGAAGTAGGCCCTATTTCCTGAGAAAACAATGAACTGGAGCAAACACTTCAAACTCAAGCTGCCATGCTTAGCCAACCCATGTTATGATATAAGAGGTCATCATGGAGCATAAGTGACTTTTTGTTTATTTGTGTGTATGAGGAATGTTACCTGAATTGCTAGGCAATAAACTGAAGCTGAAATTTTCAATCTGATGAAAAACTGACAAATGCACTCTCTGTGGTCCAAATCGTCTCGAAAGCGTAGAGATGAGATAGATACCTTTCCTTTTTCAAAAAAGCTATGAAGGAGTCATGCCCAGAGGGCTTTGGAGAAGTGAGATTTAGATAAAAGAGGTGGTCTCCTCTTCTGCTCAGCACTGACAGCCAGGTGCTTGTAGGAGGAAAACAGTCCTGTAGATACAAGCACCCAGCAGCGGTCTCTGGTGCCTGAACGCCTGGCGCTCCCTCAGCACCACAGGCACTCGCTCTGGGATGCCCACGGGACCCTTGCAGCTCCGTGACAGGGATGGGGGCTCTCCACTTTGTGGATTTGCCTGATGGAGGGCACGGTTTTTGAAGCTGGAAATGAGGGCTGAAAGAACATGATTACTCACCAACTGCCGGGAGATTGCTGCCTACAATATCTGGCTTTGAGGCTTTGACCTGACCTACATTGCTAATACAAACTGACAGCATGCGAGTAAGAAGGGCTGCTCATATATAAATCTGACTAGATCGAAGGTGTTTTGTTTGTTTGTTTTCTCTCTGCTTTGCTCCTAGGAGATTTCTTTGGTAAGTGAAATTGTATTCTTAGGGGAGAACAAGATATTAAGACTGTTTGCATAGGGCGTTAGATCTGTCCTGTCCAGCCACTCCAGTGCTGCTCCCATGCCGGTCTGCAGATGAGCCCCTGAGACGGGCGCTGCAGAGTCCACATGGGCTCTAGTAGGAGCAGCGGCTGTTCCCGGCAGCAATCCTGGTGCTGCATCCTGCCACGGCAGGGGATGCAGAGAGACAGGCACAAGTTAGCTTGTGGCTGTGCCTATGGGACTGGAGGTACCGGGAAACAGGCCACAGTTCCCTCTGAAATGGTGGCAGAAAGGCAGGAGAAATGTGAAGCAGCAATTCAGGACAGGCAGAGCCACTCTCTTGCTCATCTGAACCATGGGGGAGAGGCTAGGGCAGGGGCTTGAGGAAGCTTTCTTTAACTGAATGGGAATTAAGGCAGTTGTGGTGTCATCCCTCTACCCATTCCAGCTGCAAATTGGGCATTAGCGGCCACCCGAGCATTTGCAGCTGGTTGTAGCAGAGCTGAGGATGCAGATGACTGCTCTGGTGATATGAAAAAATGATTTCTGACAGCAGCCAACGCTGATGTGGTGCCTGGGGAAAAAGTGGTATAGTCAGTACATAGGCCAGCAAGAAAAGATTTTTTTCCCTCATCTTTACATCTCTTCTGTCCCCTTATTTTAGTACCAGGCATATCTTAACTGCAATTAGAAAGGCCTTATTAGCATTTAATTGATTTGGAGTCCTCACTGTGATGTTGAGTCTTCGTGCTGATGTCATCTGGGTTGTCATGGATACAGGTGAACAAGCTGCTTGAAGTGCAGCATCAGCGCCAAACTCGAGGGGGATGGGAGGGTGGAGAGGGGAACCTTGGAGAAACATGAGATGGAAAATGGGTGAGAAACAGATGCCGTCACCAGGTGAGCACGGTGTGAGAGGGGGGGAAGAAATACAGAGCACTCGGCAAACAAAGACATGGAGAGGTTTTGTTATTACAGTCACACTCTGTTGTATAAGCAAGGAAGGCAGGCTACTCCCTGACATCAACAACAGCAACAACGAAATCCCCTCCAGACAACTAACAATTAAGAGAAAAGCCTAGGCTGACATACCTCCCTGTGCACAGCAATTAGAAAGACGAATAGTATCTTTTTTTTTTCTCCAGTTCAGTCTGTCTAATAGGTAAGGAAAGAGCAGAAGGGAAATCATGATAAAAAAAAACACACATACGCAAAACCAGAAAAAGTATCTATACCTACAAAATATGTGCTTTTATGTATTCAAGAAACCCTGTCTCTATGTGTGTGGAGGAGATCAAGCGACATGTGAGTCAGGGCATATATTTTCTTGTGCATCCTTGTAAGACTTAAAGAGCATTCTCAGTAATAACAATGTTCATAATAATGAGTAATAACAACAACAGCAACAACAATAAGAGAATCCCATTCAAATGATTTGCAGGAATTCCTTTTGCTTATTTCCATGTCATTTGTCTCTATCTTATTCTCTTGCTGAAGAAAAGAATTAAAATGTATTTTTCATACAGTATCTCTAACACTCTTTTATGTAATAATCCTCATTCTGTGGAAGAGGCAGGTCAGCTATAGCTGCAGGCTCCTGCACAATCAGTGCTCGTCTCACAAAAATCTCCAGCTTTCCCTGGGATTTTCCAGCCACAACCTATTAAGCATTTGCCATTGACAAGAGGCTGGGCTGGGGGGAGGGGTTCTTTCAGATAATGCTTAGGCAAATGTGTCTTTATTTACAAAGCGGTTGCCTTGATCTTCTATAATGGAGAAATTAGACTTTTTAAATGATATGTTGGTTTTGAATTAATCTTGATAGGCAGTTATGGTTTAATGCACCTTTTAGCTTTTAATCTAAATAATTATTTTTTTTTAAAAAAAAGAAAAAGTTTAATTTCAAACTGGAAAAGAACACATGGAGTATACTAACCCCATCTTATTCCCCTCTATTACTGCTTGACTATAGGTAAGATTTACTGAGATTCTTATTCAGAAGGTCAGATTTTTTAGTCAAACACTCATCTCAACATATGAATGCTAGAAAAATTAAAGATAAGATTTGCACTAAAACTAATTACAAATATCCTCATTTTTCCATCAGAAAATTCCCTTTCACTTAAATGTAATTTGTCAGTTTCAATAAGCACATTTGGTTGGAACAGTGATGTGAAAGCTTTGAAATTGTGAAAGTACATCTTTTTAATAATCAGTCATATAATCAGAACTCTAATTTCTGAAGTTCAAACGGCCTTTATTTTATAATGTAGGCTATCAACAGCAAATAACACACTCACACATGGGCAGAGGGGAGGCCATAGCCTGAGGAAAATGCTGACAGTCTCCATTTGGACCTGGAGACAGTTTCATTCTGCCATAGACCTCCCAGGCAGTCTCAGGCTGACAGCTTAAGCACCTACCCCACATCTTTCACAATACATGGAGCTCATCTCCCTTTTGTACCTCAGTGTCTACAAGGTAGGAATAATTAATGAAAAGTAATTACTGCCTGTGAACCTGGCCCTTCAGCAGTGTAGCTGAAGGTGTAGAGATGGAGTGTGTGTGTGGTGGGGGAGGGAGGCAGGTCATGGAGCATCCCTTGCAAACTGCCTTTGTAGCTCCAGGTGGCAATAGTGACCCTGGTTCTCTTTCCAGTTATAGGAAATCCTAGCAAATCCCTTCTAGTTCACTTGGTGGTTGATAATATTTGAGTTCTTTCATTACATGACCTCTGTTTCATTTACAAGCCCAGCTCCACTACGGGAGACATCATCATTACTTACTCACCTTGGGCTGGAACTCCTCGAGAAGAGCAATGCTTCCTGAATGATCAGTTTCAAAGAAATAGAGACCAGTCTTGGAATAAGATAAGCCCATCAAAGGCTTACACATAAGCTTAACTGACATCACACTTGGGTTTAAATCACTTTTTGCTGTGGAAAGGTTGGGATGTCTCTGGGTCTGGGCAGGATCAAAGCCCAAGCTGGCCTCACAGTAGTGGGGAAAAATCAGAGCAGGGTTTTAGCTTAGCTTATGTGTTGCGTAAAATCAGCTGGTTTTCACAGTAGATTCATGTTGGTCTGCTCAACAGAGTTTGTTAGAGGGCAAACGGGATTTTATGTAAGGTAGCAGAGTCTCGCAGGTCCCCACCATTGTCTGAATGTAGCCACTCTCCTCCAAAGAAAGTCTTCAAATAAATAAGAAGATGCCAACAAGGTAAGTTCCTTTGAATGGCCTCATTATGAGTGTTGTAGCATAGGGAAGGGAAGCGACAGAATTTGGCTTCCATAACTAAATTTTGCCTCTGGATACTTTGAGTCATTTTGTTGTTGTGTTTTGTCATTTGTTCTCTTCCCACAATCTCTTTTAAGACCACAGAGAAAATATTTTGCCATAGCATAAATAATAGTGGGTTTTTCGTCTTCTGCCTTTCACTCAATACATGAAACACAACAGACTGTGAATGAGTCTATTTCAAGCCGTATATTAAGAACAGACTGTCAATTTAAGTCCCATATATGCCTGAAAATGTTTGATTATCTATTGTCACAAGCAACACCTACTGTCTTCTAGAAATGAATGGGATGAGAGGATGGAAAATACATCTCTGCTTTTCAGTAAGCATTTGACGGATGCCTTGGATTGTTTTTATCTCAAATCACTTAAGATGCCTACAGCTGAGCTAGTAGTCACCATAGACTGTCTGCAGTCCAAAGTCAGAGAGAAATAGACATCTTTAGGGGGCAGCTCATCTGCTATGGTTTAGTACCTACTTTAGAATCAGAATTAGAGATAAGTTATACTCTGGACTCCACTGAGTATATTGACCAGACTGCATTGACTACAGATGGTGTCAGGGAGAGTTAAATGGAGGACTAACTCGATGGCTTAGATGGTTCCAATTAATCTTTCCGAGATACTGTTGAGGAAACACAGTTGCACTAACTTTTAACGCACTGAAAAAAAGCTGATGTTGAAGTTGTGATCATTCATTTGCAGTTACGTCGTCAAACCTCCTCAGCTTTGGGTTTTTTAATTTTCTTTTGTCGTTAAATACTGTGTTCAGTTTTGAGTCCCTCACTGCAAGAAAGACATGAAGGTGCTGGAGTGTGTCCGAAGGAGGGCAATGGAGCTGATGGAAGGGCTGGAGCACAGACCTTGTGAGGCACAGTTGGTGGAGCTGGGGTTAGTCTGCAGAAGAGGAGGCTCAGGGGAGACCTTATTGCTCTCTACAGTTACCTGAAAGGAGACTGTAGAGAGGCTACAGTCTCTCTGATGGGACATGGGACATGAGAAAATGACCTCAAATTGCACCAGGAGAGGTTCAGGTTAGATGTTAGGAAAAATTTCTACAGGAAAGTGAGGAATAACTAGAACATCCTGCCTAGGGAAGTGGTGGAGTCACCATCCCTGGCAGTGTTCAAGAAACATGTAGATGAGGCACTTAGGGACATGCTGTAGTAGGACTTATGGTTGGACTTGATGATCTTGAAGGTCTTTTCTAACCATAATGATTCTATGATTCTGTGAGAATTTATGCAGATATTCATTCCATGCAGATATTCATTCCAGATATTCATTCCCTCTCCTCCTTGTCCCTCTATTCTCTATCTTTTGTTTTTTTTTACTATAAATAGGGAAAGCTGATACAATAGGACAAACGACTTTTGACTACGTTGTGGATATTGCATCATTCCTGTGGTGCATACTCAGCCAGTCATGTAGTCCTATTTAGAAAAAAATAGACTTAGGACTCTCGGGAGTGATCATGTTATAGAGTTAGGGAAGTCTGGTTTGAACACTGTATTTAGAAGCCACTTTCTGGTAAGGTCAGTGAAGTTGCTCCCATTTGATTTTGCCAGATTTAGGTAGTACTTACATTGCTAGTCTTACCTCTATTTTGCATCTTATATGAAATGAAGTAATTTTCAACATAGGGTTTCACTGATGGTGGTTTCATCCACGACATGAAATGATCACACACCAGACGCTCTGCTTAGCTACTAGTTCTGGGAGCTTGATAGCTGAGTACTGCTTCAGAGATGCTTGAGGACGAGTTTATATGCCTTCTTGAATGCATCTGCCTTTACAGTGAAAGGTGCTCACAGGTCGGTGAAAAAGTAATCAGCAGGGCAGCATGGGGGAATGCTTCTACCACTTTTGTATCTGTTACCCCTGCTGTTGCTTTTCCTCCCTTAACCTCAGTTAAAGCAACAACAAAAAATTCCCCCAAAACATTATTATTATTTTTTTTAACAGAAGTTGTCACAGTGAGAAATGGCTGGTGTAGGGTTATAATTAGTTTCTTCAGAGAGGGAAATCTTTTACTTTCACCTCCTTTCTCTTGTTTTAAATTACTACTTGGAGTGCTAGTCTTTGTTGCTGCAGTTCTTATCAACACTGCAGGAGACAGTGATTGCCTTGTATCTGAAAACTACAGTGAAATTAAACCTTAATTGGTTGTTTAAATGTGGTATGATACAGACCTTGAAGGACTTAAAACTTCAGAATTTTTTTCAGCTTTACTGTAAGGATCTGAGAACCTTAAATCTGTACACCTTAAATGATGAAAAGAAAATACACCAAAATCCTTTGCAGGAAACACTTGATCATTTAGTATGGTGTCATTACCAAAATTATAGGAGGAAAACTGGAGAATATTTTCATGCACTGTCTCCCATTTCCTCCCTCTGGGATGACAGGTCATAGCTTATTTATGCATAAACATCTCTCTGAAGAAGAGCAAAAGCAAACAACCAAAATAAATAGATGAAAATTGGCTACACAAGCATTTACTATTTTTTTGCAAGCTTTCCTAGGGGAAAAAAAACAAACTTTTGAAAAATGTTAATAAGAAGAGGCAGGAGAAATAGATAGAAACAAGCACGTGCCCATGGCATCACAGGCCATCACAGGCTTTGTGAGCTATTTGTCAATCAAATGTATACCCAAAGATGTGAAAAAAGAGCCCAATCACCCTTTCCAGAGTGCTTAGGAGTGCACAAACTCCTGGGTGAGCTTGGCCTTGAGTGCTCAAAGGAAATTCCAATGCAAACAGTTGTCACATTCCATATTTCCCATAAAAAGCTGCTTTTAGCTGAAACTCTGTGTTTGGCTTGGCCTGCAGGAACCTACCTTGTGACTCACCTAGTGGATCTTTTCCAGCTGCACTGTGAAGTTTCCTGGAAAGAACCTATGAAGGAACAACGTGCAAAATCTAAAAACATCAGCACAGCCTAGAGTGTGTGAGTTGTACTCCAATTTGCCCCCAGATAATAAACAGGATAATACTCACCACTGTCACAAATAAAATGCATGCAGCCTTTCTGCTTCCTGCTCCATTGCCATGGCTTGGCTACCGTGTGTGCAGCCATGCAGGGACTTTGGGGATGGCTGGGCTCTGGTGGAAGAAGCTGGAAGAGACCTAGTGTTGACCAGATGCTACTCTTTTTACACCAGGACGTTGCTAAATGTGCTCTGCTGTGACCTGTGGTTTGCTTGTAGTATATAGGGCAGCAGTAAGAGAGAGAGAGAGGCTAGAAAGTGGAAGGGAAAAGGAAAAATACTGAAAAATCTGTTCTTTGAAGAGCAAATCACAATGTGAATTTGAACCTCTGCATTACCTGAGAAGCAGATGGCTCCACTCGTGAAAGGTCTATGAAAAACACTTTGAGACCTCTCTGCTGTTACTTTTTACTGGTATTTTTTTTTCTTTTACGTATATATATATATATATATATATATATATATATGATAGTGATGGAAAAGAGACAATTACAGGCAAAAGGGTTTGGTTTTGAAATATCTTGGAAGTTTATTGGTATTGAGGCAATGTGTAGCTTGAGAATCACAACTCCTCTTCATAAAATGCATTTTCTTTTACCATTTCTTTCCATCAATTGCATATGAGACATATATATTTTGTGAATTATACAATGAAAACACAACACAAAATTTTCAGTTTTTCTAGATCAATGCAGTAACAACAAAGTTCAAAAACCTCAAGGTCAAAGAAAATAAGAATTATTCAGAGAGAAATGCCATGTTCTGTAAAGGATAGGAGAACCAGGTGAACTTTAAGCTCTTCCTGTGAAGAGTTTATTGAACAACTGCTCGTTAGCTAGTTGTTTGAATCTCTTACCAATCCATCAGTTTGGCACAAGCAAGGGAAAATACTGGATATAAGCTGTCTGATTTGAAGCAGTGTATCCTGTTTTGATACTAGTACTTGATACACTAGCTAGGTGAATTAAAGTCAGTAGGGATAAACAGAACAAAACAAAACCACACACAGGAAGGTCTGGAACAAAAAAACAAAAGTTGATTTTTTAGTACAGTGGTGTTAAAATCCTAAAGAATACCTTCTTACCTACATGTCTCTGTTTTGTCCTGATCTTGAGCTACACAAAAGCCAGACCAAAATTCTTTAAGATATTCACTGTGTTTACAAAAATATCTGTGACTTGCCCTTCAAGTAAGAGAATCAAATCATTTGTGATGCAGCCAAATATCTTTTTAGTGGTCAGTCTCCAAAAATGCGACCTTAAGAGCTTTAACTCTAGTTAACAAGCAGTTTTTCCTTCAGGAATAAAAAAAAATATTACTCTTTGCAAATATTTTGATTTTAAAAAGAAAAGAAACAAAGAAGAATTCAGGTGAGCAGTTTTGGACAGCTTTTGCCAAATATCTGTTTTGTTAGAAGTGTTTCTGTGATCATTTCGTGGAAGTCTTTGTTATAGTCATAAAATACATTCAAATATTGCATCAGTTCAGGAAAAGTAGGATTTTTTTCTAAGCATTTAAATTATTTGATTAGATTTGCAACCATCTCTTCTCGTATTTTGCCAGCCCCCTCTGAGCATTTTCAAGGCTTCTGACCATTTGCAGTCAGTACCCACTGCAGTCAGGGCTGGCAACAGCTTTGGTATCTCTTAGCCAGCTAAGGCCCAAATGGGAGAGTCAGGTAGCAGGAGGTAAAAATCAATGTTAGATCTTCAGTGATGTGATCTGAATTTGAATAATGTTTGCCTTTTACAATGATTTCATTATTTGATGCTTGGAGGGCTGATTCCTTTATAGAATTCAGAGTATAACAGAACTATGTTGACAAGAAATAAGAAAATAAGATGATCTTAGGTCCAAAACAATAGACTTCCTGTAATAGCAAGAGATAACAAAGACATGCTGTAGGGATGAGATTAGAAAAATTCCTGAAACAAGCCATGTAAGTAAAAGCAATGTCAAACTGCCTCTTTCCCCTCTGCTGCATCTCCAGGCATGCCCTTGAGGCTGAACCCCGGGACATAGTCCTTATCCCTAGGAGCAGCCTTTAGCATACCTATCCTCACAGCATCCACACTTAGCACGGACTAAAGAAGTGCAGCCTGTGCCATGACACTGTCACACTGTGTCTTTGCCCTGTCCAGCCCCACACTCAGTGCATACTTTCCCAAGTTCGTGCTATACCAGGACCCAGGGAGATCGTGTGTGTGAGATCTGGGCTACCTAATCCGTTCTTTCCCACTGCATTCCCATGCCACGGAGAGCCCCTTGCAGACTCTTGTTAAAGGACTGCTGGTGGAACTGCATAGAGAGCTGTAACCTGCTTTGCTCTTGGTGGGCAGCACAAAAACTACACCTCCCTGTCAACAACTTCTGATGGGATCATGGACCCTCAGGGAAAGCAAACCATGGGACCCCACTCCAGGATCATGAGCTGAGCATGAGGTTGCCAGACCTTCTTAGCAACAAAATGTATAACAGCTGGAGTTCGAGGAATGCCTCCTGGTCCTCTCGAACTCTTTGGCAGCTATCAAAACCACTACTGGGAACACCTTAAGCCACCTTCCTGCATTTGTCTATCAATTAGTAGTGGTCAGTCTGCTCTGGGAGAGATTTCTGAGCAGATAGTGGTGCTGTCTGTAGTCAATCCACACAAAGAGAGGGCTAGGAGAAAGAGGACACCTGTCCCTGATGGAGACACCTCTGCTTCTGTGCCTCGGGTTGCTGATGTGAGCACCAGTTGGAAATAACCCCAGAAGAGCCTGGGTTGCTGTTGCACCTGGTGAAACTCTGGAAGCTCCTGAGGGGGTTGCAGATGGGAATGTAGATGGACCATCTGGGTCCGCCTCACTGGGTCAGGCTGAAAGTACAAGATCAAATGAAACCATGCAGACTTTGCTAGAATAACAAGACTGATTTTCTGTGGTGTCCCATCTAATGTCTTTAATTTTTTTTTTATGCTCTTAAGTCTTGTTTTCCTGCTACACACATGAAAAAATCTACTTTGAATAGGATGTATGCCTGTTTCCTACAAGATCAACACTAAATTCCACTTTGAAAAGTTCTGGTGATAGTCAAGGAAGTGAAGATTTAACCTGCAGGCAGATCAACAAGGATTTAGGTTTGATGGAGTAATAAGATGATGGGTCTGGAAAAGTTTTAACAAAAGGGATTCTTCCTGTGGCGTGTTTGCCATACACTTTGGCAATACAGGTCAGAAATGATGTGCAAATGTCACATTTCCTTTAGAGCTGACAAGTGGCAGCACAAATATTTGTGACATCCAGTTCTAAAACTTTGACAGAGAAATATCCTTACTCCCTTGGTGTGTATGTTTGCAAGATGCATTTTACACAAATAATAATCCATTTTTGACAGGAAGAAATGTCTCAAGAATCACCAGCCAAAACAACTAGATACATGTTTAATTTTGTTTCACTTCTAGTGAATGATTGCATTCTGGAATACAGGCAGCTGTTTTGTAATGCTGCCATAAGCCACAACGTTGTACCAGCACGGAATTCTTTCCAAATGAGTATGCTCTCAGACTGGTTAATCAAATCTATGATCTTCTGAAATTGCCTTTGACTGTGCTCTGATTTGCCTGAACACAATTCTACATTTGCTTCAGTCTTTTCTTTCGATGTTTCCAAGAGTTTCTTCCATATTAAACTTGGGAATAAAGATAAGCACGTGTGCTTTTAAAGCATCATCTAGAAGTACTCCTGACACAGACCAAAGATGATCTCAGCAGGGAGATTTGTAGGCTTCATTTGTTGTTTGTAATATTACTGAACGCCGTGCACCTTTTAAAACTTTCATTTGTAGAGCTCCAGTTCCAGAACCATACAGTTTTTAGTAAGCATACTGATGAGTTGTTTTTTTCAGACCATTTAAGTAATGACAAAAGATCAAGGTTCAGATCCTTACAAGAAGAGATTCAGTGACATGCAGGTCACAGTAGTCTGATAGTTAAGCTAGGGACAGCAAAGGCTGTGGGAAGAAGCAGAATCTCTTGGAGGTTAGTCAGTTCCCAGGGAGACAACATGATTCTGCTTTGATCTTAAAGGCCCCACTCGCTTGCTCCTTCTGTACTTCCAAGGTAGCTTCTTACCAAAACCCTCTCCAGCCCTAAAATATATGGGAGAGCTGTCCTCCACTGAGGGACCTCATGGCATACTAAAGATATTGGAACTGGTGAGAGCCAACAGCAAGTGTTCTTCATACGCCCTCACCCAGCCTTCATTCTTAGGCTCCAAGCACTGATTCATCTTTGTGGAAAATATACGTGGTTCTTAGATTCTGTATTTAGTTTTACTTTTCTTCTTTCTGAGTGGTGAAAGGTCAGGGATTCAGAGGTGGTTAGATCCAGTAGCATTTTGGCCTCTCATTTGATCACTTCAATAAACACTATTCAGTTTGAAAGGTCCTGAAACACACTGCAGATCAGCAAAGGTGAGACAATATGATTTCTGAGTGTTTGCATGCTCTCTCTGGCTGGAGAGGGGTCTGTTCCCTAACCTTGACCCCTTTCTTTGTGCAGTTTTAGGACTCTATCATGTGCATGACATTTACCCTCTCATGTACCCTCTTCTTGAAATTGCTGGAGGAGGCTAATTGCTAGAAGCTTCTTGTTTTACTCAGTTCCTGGTCTATAGCTTTATCCTCTTTGTTAAATATCACAGCTTTTCTGTCCAGATGACTTGAATGCATCACATTCAATGAGGCTGCTGTATGGAAAGCTTTTGAAGAACAAAATAATGAGATCTCTCTAGTGCTTTTATCCTGCATGTAAAACCCATCCTTACAGCAGTTTAATCATCTCTTCCTTACCTAGACATGAAACATCAACATCCTCAAAGCTGTCTTAAGTGAACAAACCACTGCCACTCACAAGGGATTAGATTCACACTTTTCTTTCCCTCTCCTCTCCTCTCCTCTCCTCTCCTCTCCTCTCCTCTCCTCTCCTCTCCTCTCCTCTC
>JAWLRI010000379.1:2079943-2098617 GCA_034781795.1 Crypturellus tataupa | reverse complement strand
TCCTCTCCTCTCCTCTCCTCTCCTCTCCTCTCCTCTCCTCTCCTCTCCTCTCCTCTCCTCTCCTCTCCTCTCTCTTCCACTCTCCTCTCCTCTCTCCTCTCCATGACAGACAAACTAGAAGTTGAACTTAATGCACTTAGAGCAGTTTCTTTCACTTCTATTTAAGACGAAGTAGATGAGGAAGGTTAAAATGTGAGGTGGCCCTTACACGTCGTAATTTGTACTCCTCTAGACTCTTTATGTGAGACCACCAAGTACCTGACCAATACTGTGAAGTTAAGACCACCAAGCTACCATGAAGAAGCCAACATATTATGCAATTTCTATTCTTGGATGCTTATTTGTATTGGCACCACTTTTGTTAAATGACTTAGGAGGGAAGGATTTAGACTTTATTTCCGACATTTTGCCTTTCATTGCGTGCACACAGTTGTACAGTTGTTCTGCTTGTAACAGCTTGTGCTTAAAAAAAAACTCTTAAAAGTAATCACCATTTTTCCATTACCAAAGAAAACAATTTCACCCACAACCTTATTAATAGTGAAGGTGGAAGTGGAATTCTAATAGCAAAAATGAAGTAGACACAATATGCTTTTTTGTTTGTTTGTTGGCTTTTGGGTTTTTTTTTTTGCTTTTCTTTGATTAACACTACTCCTACATTGCACACTTCTCTTTTAGAAGATTCTGATTAAAGCAAAAAGAATTGATATTAACGTTAATTGAGAAAAGTTAATTTTGTGGTGCAGACAGGTAAATGTCTGGTTCACTGTAGGATTGTGATGAAACCCAGATTTTAGCTACTGTTTTTAGAGGATGATATATAGACTATTAGTTCTGCAATATGTATTACTAATTATACATTTATTTTTCTTTTCTCAGTAAAACAGGATTACTGCAGAATCATGTTTCTTTCATTCTTCTGCTTTATCATCAGGTAGTGATGGAAGATAGTTGAGTAACTACAAAAATTCTATATTTTTCTACTCATTTTCTGGATCTGTCCCTGGCAACATATATATATATTCAGCATTGATCCCTATAATGCCAGTCTCTTATTGAATTTACTGAGATCAGACCATAGTCTTTCATATCCAGCTCCCTTGTGGAAAATGTGCTGAACTGACTGACAAAAAATGTGCTGGGTTTTGTGTCATTCAGAAACTGTAAAAGGAATATAAAATGAAATGATCTCTGCAAGAATGATAACAACCCTGGCAATTATCAGAGCAAACAAACAGGCGGCCTATTTGAACGTGTTACAAAGCTTTTGATAAATAATTTGAATTGGACATTTGGTTACCTTTTAGCTCTGTAGATGTCCTTATTCGGATCTATCTCTAAAGAACACCACCACTAAAGGATAGCTGCAGAAGAAGGCAGATCCTGCAGTCCTTCCACTTGAGGAACATTTCATTTCTTGTACATTCCCATAAGTGAGATTGAACATCTTCAACTTCCCTCATCCTAGATTTCTGCTTGAAAAAAACAAAGCTCAGAATACCATGAGCAGTCATGACAAAAAGACAAAAGATGTGTTTCTGTATCCTTTCATTTGCAAGGTTTCCTGTGAGACACTGGTGATCTGAGAGGGCCAATAATTGGAACATTTTTAAAACTAATTAAAATTACATTTATTAAAAATAAAAACCAGCACCCATGATTATAAAATATGGCCAATATAAGTAAAAAGTTTTGGTTTACATTAATAGGCTTAATTCTTTCTTACATAATTATGGAAGAGAGATGTGAGAAGAGGTAGATCTGAAGATTTTAAGTTTTTTTCTTCTTTTTAATCAGTACTCTGAATTGACTTCTACAGTTGTGTTTTTTATGGCCTAATGCATCGCCAAGTTTGGACTATCTGACACAGAATAAAAGTAACAACATTAAAACATAAAATGCCATAAATATTTTCTCCCAAACTTGTTTGCACTACTAAAACTTTAAATGTCCTTTTTAATCCCCAGTTTCTGATGTAGACATTTATTTTATAAGCTAATGAGCATGAAATTTGTCTATGCTTATTTCCATCACGTTACTTTGGCCACCTCAGTTTAATTCAGAAGAATGAGGCCTTGGTATTTTACTTAGTTGTCCTTTTCAAATTTTGAATAATTCATACAAATTTGTGATTGAAGTCTACCATTTTTACTGCACTTTTAAACTATTTTTAAAGAAGTCTTAATTGCTTATATACCATCCTCATATTGCTGTAAGTGTGAAAACTTCTTATCTCCATCTTGACCTCTTTGAAAATAGGAGGCTTGGCTGAAAGAAGAGGTATATTTACCCAGGCAGAGAGTTTTTCTTGACCCAATAATTGGATTTGGAAACCAAAAATAGCTTGTGGCCATCTGGCTTAGAGTGCTGTGGAGGTGGAAGATACATATTTGTTTATATACATTTGTGTACCCGTCTCACTGTTCTACCGAACACTTTTATGCTGCCCAAGCATAAATGAACAAACCACACTGAAAAGCCAGGATACTCTCCTGACTAAATTCCCTTTTCGGAGTATTTTCTGAGTCTGTTTGCAAGGTTTGAATCCCTTTCCTTGCCCATCCTATCTATTTGCTATTGCAAAGGCAGTGTTTCATGTCATAAGGGGCCCCAGGATGCACAAAACTAATGCTCTCTTCTCCTTGTCATTTGCTCAACTAAAGCAGATATAAGAGATTGACAAAGACGCACTAAAAGGTTTTAAAGGAGTTGTCACCAAATACCAGGTACAGGTAGAAACAGATAACAACCAGAGTATCCAGCTCAATGTTCTTTGTGTCAGCTCCGGATACAGATGTCAACTGCGTGTTTCTCATAGCTCAGTCTTCTCTGTCTCTTCTCTGCCCAGTTGGGACAGAGCATAAGTAGCAAATAATAAGGAACCAAATTCTGATGGCCATCCCCATTTTTTCTCAGACTTTTCATGGCCACATGCTCTTTTCAGAAATGAAGGATGAGTTAAAGCCAAAAATATCACCTTTTAATTCAGCTTCACAACAGAACATCCTTATGCTGCCACATGATGAGTCCTAAAACTGAAATCTTCTAGCACTTGATGAGCTTGTGGTTTGGTCTATGTCCTTGTCTTCTTTATGGTTATTTGTTTATGGTTACATTCAAGCAGTTCTAGATTACCAATCCGGTATTGCTCCTGCCTTACAGCCAAGCAACCACTGCCCTCAAGTACCCATTTGAAGTCTATCTTTTAAATTAGGGGTTCACAAGGTTTTTCATATGTGTGATATTCCCTTAGAAGTAGGGCCATGCCACAAACTGCTGTCTATGAAGTTTCAACCTGGCCAGTTATGGTAGTTACTTGCATGACTAAATTACTTCCTGTCATATCCTACAACCTTTTTTTCTCTCTACTGAAAATGTTTTTACTTCTCTGAAACCATGTTTTCTTTTAATGCCTCCCTTTCCTATGGTTTTCCATTTACACACTACACACTACACGCTACAAGTTGAAAATCAGTTCCTTCAAATGCATTCCATTTTCGAGATCTGTGTCAGATTACTATGTGTTTCCAATGTTCCATGTACTTAAAAACTAGGTTTCCTCACATCTCTATCCAGAGAGACACCTCTTAGATAACCAACTTCATTATCCCTTCCCTCTGTTTTTCAAATAAAATCAAGCACACTCTTCCTGCTCGGGCATTTTCTAGTGTCTGTTTCCCTAGGAAAATGGAATTTTGAAGCTCAGGCCATATCTTCCCTATGCAATTACCTCCTTCATGATTTCTTGATGCTCTACAAGCAGCAACTTCTTTCAACACTCTGACTTTACTAGATTTTATTTTTTCCTCAGTGTCTTCACTGGATGTCATCTCCAGATTCCTATCCTCATGCACCTTTATTCATCGAGTTTCTTTCTACATTTATCTATCTTCTTCTCCCCTGTTCCTAGCAGAAGTTACTTTCTTTTCTGTCCTTCTCTTTTGAGTCTCCTTCGAACTTCAATGGCCATCCTTCTCTAATCCTTTCCTGTCCTTCCCTGCTTCCCAAAGCAGCACTTCCAGCATCTGGGATATGCGCTCAGTGTGGCAGCAGTTCTGGAGTGGTTCCTCAAGGAGGGGCGGTTGATGCAGAAGTTCCCCCAATGCCGTCAGCATTACATGGCATTAGTCAACTACCACTTTTCATCTCCTGCCTATAGGTCCACTCTGTGACCCCTCTGCTCAGTTGTGGGGCTAGGGGTATTGCATAGCTCCTTAGAAATTCTTTTGGGCATCTCTGCTGTGACAACACCACAGGCAGTAGAAGCCAAGCTGCTTCCAACTGCAGACTCCATCATCCGCCCAGTTGAGAACTGTTTAATTTACTTTTGTGGGACTCTCCCTTTCCCTGAACTAGAGATATGTTGCACAGTCGGGAGATTAACAGCTACTGTTCATGCTCCAAGATCTGCTTGATTATTAGTGTAGCACTCTGTTCTGCCACAAAGGAAGTGTGACCTGACCTGACCTGCTCTGATCTGTGTACTCTTCTTCCTTTACCAGTCAGATCTCTGCCAGGCCATAACATAAAGTGCTTTGAGGAGATTTTGGAATTCTAATCTGGTGCAATCTGCAAGTGTTAGTGATATTATTCTCAAGACCTGAAATGCCCATTTATCCCCACCATTGACCTGAGTTATATTTCATTATCTCAAGGAGCTACGACATTCAGTGCACTTGTGGATGATGGCTGTTTTTCTAGTTGTTAGAAATCTCATGGCATCTATAGTGTAGCTTCTTAGCATCATTCCAAGCATGTCATAATCACTAAGAAACTCACTGCCTATCATGTGGTAATGCTTAATTCAAATGGATTAAAGGTAATTAAACCTATATCCATTAAGAATGAACAGTGCTTGTTTTATGTTTAGTATAACTGCATATGAATGTATTGATGGTATGTGAATCTCAAGCATCTGAAATTGAAGTTAAATAAAACAGGCCATGAATACACTCTACAATAATATTTACACAAAATGAAGGATGGAAAAAAAGAAGAGAGACCACAATCATAGTTTCAAGCCTCACTAGATTTGTGATTTGTGTTAACTTGGCTGTAATAATCTCCTCTATCTAGGCTGATGTGGACATCAAAAATGTTGGCATGAAACCCAAAGGGAAAATTAGATGTCAGTAAGCTAAAAGCCATTTTTGTCTGTGACAGAGACAGCCTAATTCTAAACCGTTCTTCACTATTAGAAATTCAAAGCAACTGATTTAAGAATCTAGTCTGTAATGCGTACACACACATTAGAAAAAAAACATATGGAAACTCTCTCTATGTTCAGGCCAGTGAGTAATGCAGCAGTGTCTGGATTTCTCTCACCCACACAGGGAGTGATAGAGTAGAAACCCTGTTGTTTGGCTGAGCAAGGCGGGGAAAAAAGTCCTGTTTTGTTAATGTGATACTTTGCAATCAGGTCAGCAACAATTCTGAGGCTCTTCTACCAATGACTCCCCAGTGATACCATGGCTTTAAAAGCCTGTCTGGAAACAGCAAATAATTGCCAGCAGACAATAGAAATTAAAAAAAAAAAAAAGAAGAAGTAGAAGAAGAGAACAAGAAAAATTAAAAAAAAAAAGAGAGAGACAGAGAAAGCATATATCTAGGTATCTACCTATCTACCTATTCTGCTCTGGAGGCAGTTCAGTACTCAACAATACACTGGAGTCTGGGGAAGGACAAATTCAGTGAGAAATCTCATGCAATCCTCCAGAGAAAAGGTCTTGGATGTGTTATTGAGTGAAACCATATGGGTCAAGACTCGCTCACTAAGTAGCTGCTCTCTTTCCATTTCTCACTTCATTTTATCTTTTGATTACTTTTGGCTTTTATTTTTTAACCTTTCAGTATTTAAACAAATCCACAATCTCTAATGTAGTGTTTATCAGAGCCAAATCATCACTGGAAAGGAAGTTTTGCAAGACCATATGACAGTATGTGCTTATATGCACATATAGTAAAATATGCAACAATAATGCCTTTATTATATATCTGCAAGTCTCTTCTTCCTAAGCCAGTTACCATTTTTGGAAACTTCTGTAGCATTAAAAGAAAAAAAAATCACTATGTCTACTTCACGATAATTATATGTAGAGTACACTGTAAAAACTTGAAATAAAAATTCCATTGGGTTTTGTGGTTCATTGTTTGGCTTTCCATCAGCTCAAGGTTTAATTTCCAGACTAATTAACGCCAATAGATGTTTGATATGTCTCAGCCTGTATATCTGAGAAGAGACATATCTGATACACCTGAGTTATGACGTAACCTTAAGACATGAGAGAAACTAGACTGTGGAAAGTACTTTTCTCATGCTTTCACTGGGGCTGATGAAACAATGAAAATTCTCTCCTATGATAGTGCAGTCAAGGCATATTTTGCTGCATAAGGAAGTCTGACTGACTTTCCCTAGTTAAAACAGTGCTCTATCTGGTGACACTTGGCTGTCAGGAGGTATTATTTCCAGGACTCTGAGCCTGTTGGTAACCCATTTGTGTTTCACACATGCCCTGCCTTTCCAAACAGACAAGCCTATTTACAGGCGTACTGAGTATCATTAACTACATAATCTGAAAAAGAAATACTCATTCATATTGCATGCATAGCCGAAAAAAACAATTGTTAACTCTAAAGCTTTCAGCATTACAGCTTGGTTTCTGTTGTGTTACACGATGGTACAAGCTTTAGGAAAAAAAAAAAAAAAGAACAATCTACAATACTTTTTTGTTTTGCAATATCTGAGCACTTAGTAGCATTTGAGACCCCCTCCCTGTCCTAGGCAGCAACTAGTATAGCAAATAGACTTTCTAATGAATTTGCTGACAAAATAAGGACTGGACTCTGTGTTACATATTACCTGTTCTGAATCAATACTGCATTGACTTATTCGCAGGCTAAATTCAAAGTGGATACTTCAGCAACATTTTCAAACAAATAACAATATATGTTTATATGCATATGTATAAAATATATGTTTATATCTATATGTATACTATAAGTAAAAAACTTGCCCTTCTAGCAATATCATAAACAGGAATATTTGTCATTGTACTTTAACTACATTAGATATTCCTACAATTAATCATCAGCTCATTTACTTAGAGGTAATAGCTGATGACTGAGGTACTGTAGATTAAAAATATAATTTTCACATTCTCAGTGGTATCTTATTTCTCATTCAAAAACATCATGGGACCATTCTTCCATACCCATTGTCCTGATTCACTTTGTGGACCATTTAGCTACTGTCATCCCCCGCTGCCTTCCAGTTCTGGTGTTATGCACAAATACCTATGAAACATTTATCATAAACCTCAGATGAACCTGTTTTAAGTTCAGTTTCTGTTCAAAATGAGTGGCAGATCACAGGAATATTGTAAGTGTTTCAACTTTTCATCAAATATAGATACAAGCTTTTCTTCCCGAGAATATTCCTTAATGAACACCCTTACTATTTGATATCAGCTAACTTTTCTAATCTGAACTCTGCTGATTTAAACTGTCTAGTACCTTGCAATAGGAATAGCAGTCTTCCTTTCCTTCCTTGCTGGCAAAAGGCAAATCCATAAAAATTTGTACAGCATAAAAAACGGAATTGTTGCTCTGAGAAGAAGAATCTGCAGCATACCACATAGATGATGATGCAGAAAGAAACATAAACTGATTTGTATCTGTTTTTGTAGGTCATTTTAACTCTAAATTAATAAGTAAATATAAGGCTGTTATTTAGTACTGTGAGGTTTTTCCCTCCTTACTCTGTTTCCCTTGGGAGCAATGCCGTGAGGGGAGCTGGTGGCTTCAGCCTGCAGGTGGTATACAGAGAGCACCAAGCTCACGGAATGCAATTCCACACAAGGGCACACAAGGCAGACAGTAATAATTCCCTAAATTGGTTACTGATTCAACACAACCTTCATGACAGTTCTGTAGATGCCCTCAGGAAGCTTTAAACACCTGACCAAAACCATTCTTTGCCTTCGATGGAAAGAAAGGAGGAGAAGGAGAAGGGAAAAGAGAGGAGAGGAGAGGAGAGGAGAGGAGAGGAGAGGAGAGGAGAGGAGAAGGAGAGGAGAGGGAGAAGGGAGGGAGGAAAGGAGATACTACTTTAAAGCAGGAATATCCTGCTACAGGAAATATATCTCTAAAAAAACAACATAATTAATGAAGAGCATGCATGTATTGAGAAAATGTGTCTTCTCTAGTGGAAAGAAAATGCATAATTAAGGATTTAGACACAATAAAATATATATGAATCTATATCACACATAAATGAGTTCATCATTGCACTAATGTGAAATATACGTAGATCATGCTCAGTCTACTTTGGCATCTGAAAGTAATTTTATATGGAATTTATCACTTTCTGAAGGGTCAAGTCATGAACTCTGAGAAGAAATATTGTTTAATGAAAGGTAAATACTACAGTTTCAGGTCCATAGCAAGCCCTAGCCAGTGACTAGAAAGGAAGGATGATCCATTCTGCGTATCAGAAAAAGAATACGAAGAATCACTGGTCTTTTTGTCCCCAGTCTTGGGTCTGCTGTTTTCCTGGTCCTCTAATCATTGTATTTTGAGTCCTGACAGCAATGAAGCTGCACAGATATAGACAGATAGACACTGATTCTGGAAGCATATGAGATTTATGGGCTAATATTCTACGGATCAACAGTATAAGAAACAGAGACACTCATCTCACTGGGTTGCCCTAGGCTAAGACTTTTGAGCTAAAATCACCTTCACAAGAGAGGCATTTTTAGGTTATATTAATATTAGCTGATTTCAGAGAACAAATATTCTGGAAGAAATTCCATTGAAGAACCTTTAATCAAAGCAAGTGACATGAAAAAAAATGTCAAGGCTGATATAAATGGCATTATGCATGGTATGACCATAGTTTCACTCTTTATCATTACTATAATCATCATAGTACACTACCATTTTTACACAAAGCTATATTTATATATATATGTATATATTATATATAAAGTCATTGATGCAACTGCACTTTTTAGGTGTTGTGCACCATTGCTAGCCAAACTGGAGGAGCACAATAGTAACTGCTACACTGCTCAGCATAAAAAGTTATTGACTAGTGCCTGGAGTTCCTCGTTAAGGATGAAAAACATTACAACGAACAAACTGGTAGATAAATACTGGCTTTATTTGTAAGGGTGATTCAGGGAAATCATAATGCCAAACTATAAGGATCACATTTCAGTGACTGATCCATGACAAATTAATATTTAGGATGTTGAAGTTCTCTTTTTCTGTAAATGCATTCAGCAGTGAATGGCAGCCTTTGTAATACACAAATGGCCATGAACACCCAGAGACTGATTTTTAAAAAGCCCACAAAAACAGCATCTGTAAACCAGGAGCATGGCCCAACTTGTATCCTGCAATAGCCTGCAGTGCATTTCTCAGGGAATGAGAGATACTCATTCTCACAAAGCTTTTACAGTGGCCATAGCTGTTTTGCCATGCAGCTAAATATATCAGCTAAATATAAAGGAAACAGTAGAGTCAGAGTGCTGTAGTAAGGGATTAGTATTTCTTCCGCCTCTCCCCAATTTGTTCACGTGATTTGTTATAATTAACCTTCGAACAGAAAAAGAAGCAAGGGGGATGTGGCAGAACAATAGTCTGCTCTGATACTTCTTCCTCTTCTTCAGCATTTTGGATGTTTTGATGGTGCTACTACCCCTCCACAGTTTTTAAATAGGACCTGAAGGTATGGAGCTCATAAGTGTAAATGGTATCTCAATCCTCTCCTCTACCTCTTTTCCAGTGTTTTGGGTCTTTTTGCGCCCTACTTTCCAATCCTTTCAAGCCAGGAAAGGTCTTTCTTTCTGCTGTGTATTTTATTTACAGTTTGTGTAGCTGTTTTAATTGTTTTTACACTTCCTTATTTCTATATACTATTGTTTTTCTCTTTTTTTTTACCTTGGGCTGTAACAACATCCACCATCATTTTATGTTTTATGGCATCTCCTGTCAAGGAAGTACATGTAAGTATTTGGGATCTATAAAAAAAAAAGAATTTGACTTAGATCCAGGGAGCATGGAAAAATATACCTTGGTAGCAGAGACTATTGCAGCTGGAAAGCAGAGGTAATGTCAGCAGGAACTGAAGATTTCTCTTCACCCATCATTGCTCCAGAAAAAAATACCAATGTTTAGTGAGGTGATCTGTCAAACCTCAAATAACAAACCAAGAGGATAACATTTCCTAGATTTGCGTTTGTTTTTCTTTTCTCTCCCTATTGCTATTTATTTGCTTGCTCCTGGCTTGTCTTCCAATGCCTCTGAGAGCATACAGTGCTCTTTTCTGATGTAGCATCTCCTTTAATAATGTAGTCTGTGTAAATTGCAGCCTTGAAAACTGCAGTCTCATCACAGCGGCAGAGATGCAACATAAGGAAGTGCTTTTCTCTTATAATCCTTTACCTTTTCTCTTATAAACCTTTACCTTCAAACAAGCCAATATACAAAATCTTCATTTGCTTTGAGACACTCAGTGACAAAGTAGATCAAACTATTTTTCCCTTAGTTAAAACTATGTCTTCTCTGCAAGATTAACAAGTATTACAGTGTATTTGGATTGCCTATACTGTGAGCAATCACTTGCAACCACCGCTAGCCAGCTACACCGTTCAACTTAAAACAATAATTTGTGTTTTTTCCTCACCATTAAAACCATCAGAGCTGAGCCTTGAATGGGCTTGTGTCAGTGCCTATCACCTGATTTGTGTGTGACATGGAAGGATGTACTTCTAGGAAACAATTTCTTTTCTTCAGGGCAAACAAGATAACGTTGTGAGATAAAAGGAATACTTACTAGACAACACTGATTTAATGACGTTAATAAAACAAAGCTATTAGTCCAATTACATAAGAGCAGGTTACCCTGCCAGAACTAATACCAGAAGATGATAAACACAGATTAATTTCATCTTCTTTTTCTTATTCAGAATGGGAATAAGATGCCTGAGTTTATCTTTTGGTAGCTGTCTCTGATGGATTAATTCTGACCTGTGAATGGTCTTCTGGCCAACAAAGGAACTCTTTGGCTCCCCTTTTAATTTGGATTGATATTGCTTCTAACTTGCAGTTACATGAAGGCTGAGGGGCAAGAATCTAATGTGGTCTTTGTAGGGTTTTGTATTAGAGGGATTCATTTAGAAATGCAGGAGAGGAGCGGTGGTTAAGCTGCAAAGTTGCTACATTTTGCTGTGTTCTTTTTTTTATGAACAAATTTAGGAAAATACCAAGACAAAAGTTTGAGGCAGAGTGTGGATGAGTCAAGTGGTTTTGTGCTTTCATATTGTGGCAAGACCCTGAACAAACAGGACAATATCACTATAAACATATCATTAGTGGTAGAGGCACCAAACAGAATCAGAGCCATGGTGTCGTGCACTTGACAAGCACAAGCACTCTTACTTTAGCCTGCACAGATTTGGCACGTTCTCCCAGATGCTAGCTCTTCTGACCATGGTCCCACTATTGAGGCTACATTTTTATGCTCCCAGGATCTTGATCCTTAGCTACGATGCCAGTTGGTGAGGGAGCAATGCACTAGCTTCAGTATTGAACAGTACTCGCAGGCTGTGCTGTCCCCATCCAGTACAGGACTGTGCAGATATGCCTTTAATCAACTGTTTACATCCAACATCGAGCTGGGGGCAAGGGGAGATAGGACTGCCTGCCCCTTGTTTACGTTTTACCTGGTACTAAGCTGAATTTTCTGTACTTACATGTTGTCACTAGATGGTGGCTTGTAATCTTTGCATATGGATCTAAAAAATAGTGGCTGCCCCAAATTATTATCCCCTAAGAGGCACAAGCCCAAGTTTGGATGGCATAGTTTTGCTAGGCTATGGATAGACAGACCTTCTAAAATATATTCAAGAGTCATTCAAAGCTATTATAATTATCCTATTACAAAGCATATTTTTAAAAATAACACTCCTGGACACTGGTCTTCCAGGCCCAGTTTCATCTCAAAATGAACTCTCATAGTACATAGTATCACTGTGAGACTGTTAATTATCTTGGCAGAAATAATACCCCTATAATTAGGCTGATATGTTTGACAGCCTATTTTTCTCACACACGCACAAAAAAAAAAGACCAAAAATGCGTCTTGATTGGCCTAGCAACCTTCTCATTTGACAATCCGTAAGTGAACATGAGAGATACAGTCCGTCCTGTCTCTCAGTGGGCTTGTTATGATTTGGCAGGCCTCGCTGAGTAGCTGGAAACCAATTTGCTAGTGGAATGAGCTAAGAGGGGAGGAAGAGCTTTAGATCTGGAGCTGTGAGAAGACAGTTAGACATGAACATGCAGATTCTCTGCATTTCTTTTAATTATTTTTCTTTATTTTTTTCCGAATAGATCTCCAAAGGAGCTCACCCTTCTTCTTTCCCATGTCATGCTCCCCAACTCCAATGTCCAGCTGCGCTCTGCCATTTCACTTCTCAGCCTTTCTCTCTGATAACGGCAGCATTAGCTGTGAGCCCCTTCACCGTAACAGCAAAAATACCTGGCGTTTCTCACCATTTAAGTTATATTTTTGTGGCAGACCTTAGCTGAGAGGAGAAACAGCTAGAAGCCAGCCCACTCCGCGAGGTGTGCTTATAGTCCTGCTTCTCCCTTACAACATCCCCTTTGCTCAGAGCAGACGGAGAAAGAAGACCCAAGGCTGGCAGCACTTGTGCATTTGTCCTGTATTTTGGAAAACTCAGAGGTGGTCCTTGTAAATTTTACAGGTGGGAAGGATTGTTTGCTCGCAAACAAAATGTCTTATTTTCATCTTATTGCCATCTCTTAGAGAGACCATGTCGTATGACCAGTTCAGTCTGAATGACTAAAACACTGGTAGTCTGAGTCACACACACTTCTTTTGGCAGATTCTGACAGGAAGGGACTGACACTGCCTATAATAGAAGGTTTTCAGGGAAGAGAGTGTGAAGGGAAAAAAAATGTTTTTTAAAGCCTAATTGAGAAAATGGAAAAGCAAAAGATACAGCCAGACCAAAGAATGTATATTCCAAAATAGGACAAGTACCCTCACTTATCTTTGCTTTCAGAGTGTGATGACAGCCAAATGTCCCCCATATTCAAGCTTCCATTTCACCTCCCTCCCTGCACAGAATCACAGAGTGGTTGAGGTTGGAAGGGACCTCTGGAGATCATCCAGTCCAACCCCCCTGCTCCAGCAGGGACACCCAGAGCACAGGGCACAGGGTTGCATCCAGGCGGGTTTGGAAGATCTCCAGAGAAGGACTTTTTTCTTTTTTTTGCAACAAAATGTCATTTGATGAATCGTTCTGAAGGAAATGATATCCCTTCTTTGGGCAGTGCTTAATAGTCTATTTTTAATAATATTCTGAAGGTCGGTACAGTTGCTACATTGTAACTAATAGGGGTTTTTTACTGTTTTTTTTTCTTTAAGTGATGCTATATTTTACTGATCCACCTGCTTAGCAGTGGATCTGGGACAATGCAGGTGAATATATAAAATGACCGATAAATCTGAGCCTTCCTTATATTTAAAGCAAATTTACATTTTTGGTCTTTATTCTGTGTGAGGAAGAATTACTCTAAAAAGTTTATTTAACTTTCATCTTGTCTTGCCCTCATCTCCTTTGCCTATTTTTTAAAAAATTGTACCTTCATTTGTACCATTTCTATTCCAGCACCTTAAGTATTACTCTGAGCTTCCTTGTTCCACAGCACCCAACAAATCAAGGTGATTGAATTCTTGTTTGCTGATCATTTGCTACTGTTTCTTGATAACTTGAGTTCCATATTCTCTGATCATGTCATGTCCCTACTTTGCACTAGAACATTTCAGATTGGTACTCCAAGTTGTCTCTGTTCTTAATTGAAGATGAAATATTGAGAGCAGTAGACTTTTTGACTTACTCCAGAATTTTGGTTGTTTTAGATTAGAATGCCATAGGCATTGTGTGCAGTCATTAAATGGGCATTTTTCTTTTGCCTCCAAAGAAGAAAGACTATGAAGTGCAAATCTGACATCCTCACTGACACTTTAGTGATAAATAATTTTTTTTCCTTATAGTTCTGACTTTTTTGATAGACCCAAACTACTTGAAATTTCCAATTGATATATTCTTTTGACGATTTACTAATGGGCAATTTAAAAATACTGTGGGAGGAAAAAGAAATGTTTTAATTGAGTTCTTAACTCAATAACCTGTAGTTTAAAGACTGGGGAGAACAAAGGAGGAGAGAGGTTTTTTTAAACAACTTAATAAATGCATATAAATGCTTAGCCATCCTCATTTGAGTAATCTGCCTTCTGTTCAGCAATGACTGTAGGTCTGTTTCTGCCTAGTGTGCTGCCCTTGTAGCAGTATTTAGTTGCATTCAACATGGTATAGGAAAGCATAGTACTGTAGCAGTTATAAAAAGGACAAAATTAAACATCAATGATTCTGGTGTTTTTATAGTATTTCATGTCTTCTCATAGAATGCAAGAAGCTTAAGTAGTAAAACAAAACTCAAGTGTTATAGACCAGAGACTGAGGTAAGATTGTTAATTTAATTTGAGAAACATTTAAACATAACCTTATGTAGAAAATTAAGATGTTTGTTCTAATTGTATTTACATAATGTATGGATTCTGCTGCTGATCATGTACTAAACTGTACCCTATGACTAGAGACAGAAAAGCAGTAGTTGTTGCCATTAAATCCTAGCAATTCATTTTTTTCTCTCTCCACAAAGGTACTTTTAATAGTATAGTTTTCATATTGATAAGCAAAGCCCTATTTGCAAGATTTGTTAGAGCTGACATGCAAGATCTCAGCAGATAGCTTTCCCAAAGTGTGACCCCTAGGAAACATGATTCCCTGTTGTGTGAATGCAGAAGTAGGAATGGATCATATTCTGTTTGCAAGGGCTACGTGAGGAATCGGGATCAATGCCAGCTAATTTAGGGACTTGTGTACACTGTGTGCTGCAAATGAGCCTTGATGTTACTGTGAGAACATTCGGACTTCTCAGCTGTGTATAATGTATGTGTTTAGCATATATGATAATAGGCTATAGCATAAATATTTTTGACATGTTTGGATTGACTGCATTAATCATGGCAAGCAGAGCTGGTAGTTATGAAGAGTATTTGAAGAAATGTCAATAAATGTTAAAAAATATCATGTTGTAAAAAAATAGCATGCTGCCAAAATTATTTAACAGGAAATCACATAGTTCATGAGTTTTTAAGGAATTGAACCAGTAAATATGAGTTGGCTGACCCACTTTGCTCCAAATAATTGGCTGGTGCTTGCTCTTAGTGTGCCCAAAAGAGATGCAGTATACAGTGGCTAAACTCTGCTTATTGAGGTTTAAGTAGGAAGGATGCTATTTCACAGCAGAGGGAAGATAAGGACCTGCACAGAGACATATAGAGGGACTGGGCAGAATGAGGACAATTGTGCAAAATGTCACAACACTCATGTGCCTGCATGTGGTCAAGAATATTTTTCTCCCCTTAGTCCCATATTCAGTAAAGTACTTTGGTGTGGAACGAACCTTATCCCTTTCCCACTGTGGGGTCCAAATACTAGCTCTTCAGGATGAAGGTCTATTTGTTGAACTAGGAGAAGGATTCAGAACTTTGTTTTTTCTAACACAAGGTTTAGTTTAAAGTAATATATCATAAGGATATTTGTGACAGAAGGTATTTCTGATGGCAAGATCCAGTGTTCTTTGTTTTCTGCAGGATTATATCCATTCTATTCCCGACACCATAGAAAAGCATATATATATTAGAAAATAACTTCAAAACTTCAAGTTCAATTGTTGAAGTACTCAAAATGCCCTAGAATCACGTTCCAAGGACAATATTTCTGTTTAGTGCAAAATCAGTAGTGCCTTCAAAAATTGTTAGTAACTAGAGTTACCTCAGGAACACCACAGGTCAAAATGATCCTCACGATTCAAAACCTCTTTTTCTCATTCCATTTGATTTATCAAATAGACATAGTAAATTGCTTGATAAATGGCTGCTGAAACCTCACATGGAACACATAGCATCTTTTTGGCTAGGGAAAATAGAAAGAATATGGCTGTCTAGGATCTACTCATTTTTCACTGCCTGAATCTGCAACTTGTTATAACAACTAGAAATTTGCCTATTTTTCATTTAACAGCGTATCATGGGAACAACCATGAGATGGTAAGTAAAGTGTGCTCTGTAGACAGACAATGCCATTTCTTCCCTGAAACAAGTGAAGAGCAAGGAAGTGAAGTCATCTTCACTTGTTGCACCTCTAAAGGCGGCCCAGCTATAAAGAAGACTTCATAGCAAGAACTGAATTTAAAGATTAAGTCTAGTGTACCTTAATTTAGACATAATTACCAGGATACAATAACCAGTGAGTTGCTTGGTTTAAGAATAAAGGAAACATGTGGAATGTATGTATATCTGTATCTATATAGTAATAACATGATCTCCCTACCTATGATTTATATATTACAGCTCAACCTTTAAAACTCTCAGATCTGAAGGCACTCAGAGAAATTCTGAGAGCATTCACTTAAACAATTATCTGCAGAGTAAGTTAATTTTCATTAAGCACCAGCTAAATGGATCAACATTCTTATTAAAATGAGGGCTATGCATGTGTAGGTGAACTGCACTGGATAGTGTGACGTAAGATGAATTCCATCCCCCCAGAATGGTCAGGGTTGTGTCAAGGTTCCTACTTTCGATGACAAAGGTGTATGTTTAAGCTCTTTAACTTTTTATTGCTTAGTGCTCCAAGTCATTCAATACAAAACTTGAGCACTCAAAAAAGACGAGATATTATCCCACTGCAACGTAAAAAATTGTGCCAATACAAACTGTAGAAATACAATTTTGAAACATTTCCTTTGTTTCCTTTGCTGAAAGGAAAATCTCTAGTTTACATTAAAAATGGAGTTACATGTATGAAGCTATCCATCTGACTGCCTGTATCTCCCTATAGAAAGTACAGTTTTGGTGTCAAGCTTGCAGTGTGTCAAGGACGTAGTTTGTGCATTGAAACCTACAAAAGCCACTCCATCCCACACTGAAGAAGTTATATTAGGTCTTCAATGGCAGTGTATCTTTGTTTGAGGTGAGGCTGAGGGAGGTGAACTCACCAAAGGGAGAGATGGACATATTCAAAGAGGAAGAATACAATGAAAGAGTGCAGAGTAGAAAGAATAGTGAGTTTCATAGCAAAGGCCTAGGTGTCTGACAAAAAGCACTAATTAGAGAAGCTGTAGGCTGCATAGCGGCACAGCTGCATAGCTGGTTAAGGCATTGGTACTGTCAAAGCAGCCCACATGGCTACCAGAATAAGAAATCAGAAATGGAGCAGCCAGTGTTAAGGCCTTGAACAATATGATGCACTGCTTTTTATCAAAACCAGAAGAGCCATTGAGGTAATGTACATAAAAGCAGAGTCTGATGAGGAGAAAAAATAAAATAAAATAAAATAAAATAAAATAAAATAAAATAAAATAAAATAAAATAAAATAAAATAAAATAAAATAATAAAATAAAATAAAATAAAATAAAATAAAATAAAATAAAATAAAATAAAATAAAATAAAATAAAATAAATAGGATAGTAACTGAGAAAAGAGAAAAGCAAGATGGAATGCAGGTCATGGAAAATAGTATTGGCAAGTAGAAAGTAAGGCACAGTAAGAATAGAACTGAACTGCTTCTCCAGATGATTGCAAACAAAACAGATTTCTTCAAGCCAGGACTTGGACCAGATATTGCTCAGATATAGTTCAGATTAGTCAATCATCCCCTAACTTCTGGCCATAGATTGCCAGGCATGCCATCAAAATGTAAAGAAAGAACCTGAATTCATACTAATAATTCCTTTTTTTTAATCCTACCACATTGGCTGATTCATTATAACACTTTTCCATGAAACAGGCAATATTTTATGCCAGTTCCTTGGTATTTATGATTAAATCAAAAAATAAAATAGAGAGTGAGGAATCATTAGAGACCATGAAGGCAAGGTTTTACCAATTCAAGTTCGAAACGGCTACACAGGCTGGAAAAGTAACTATGTCCAGGTGGATTATATAGTTTGTATCATGTGGGACCTAAAAGTCTTTTATCACACCACATATTTAAAAGTATTTGTAAAAAGAAATAAAATTACATGTATTCTGCATTTCTATCTCATCATTGCTGCCAACAGATTTTCTTAGGTCTGTGGCTTTAAACAGAAAAAAAAAAAGTATTTCATCTTAGATTTCATTTTAGAAAACCCTATAATTGACATCATTGTCTTTTTCACATTAGTTTGGTAATGGTAGAGGACTTATAAGATTCAGGATCTTAAGCCTGATTTTTGAAGAGTGCTAGCAGTGCCAAGCCTAGTAGCTGTGTAATTACAGTAGAACATAACCATCTGGATGGGAAGTGGAGAGAAGATTTTTTCTTGTGGAGTTTAAATGCTACATATAGTCCTAAAATACAATAACAATGAAGTGACCAAAGATACTTCAAATTATCACATAAATCTGTAGTTTTTCACAGGGATTTTGCTACCAAAAGGGTATTATATATATCATAGAATCATAGAATGCCTAAGGTTGGAAGGGACCTGTAGAGGTCATCTAGTCCAACCCCCCTGCACACGCAG
>JAWLRI010000379.1:2063156-2073553 GCA_034781795.1 Crypturellus tataupa | reverse complement strand
CCCCGCCGCGCGGCCCGCAGCACAAACCCGGAGTGCCCCGCGGGCAGCGGGAAAACACCTTCCCGAGTACAAGAGGTGCAGCTCGGGCCCGCAGGATTAGCATGCACCAGAATGCACCGGAATGCACCAGAATGCACCATTTTTTTTTTCTTTTCTTTCTTTTCCTATTCATTAATTTATATTTTTACTGGTATATTTGTACGTGCCTCGCACTGATGAGATACACTTTTCACAGCAACGGCTGCCACAAAAAGAAAGCTTCTGTCAGAGGCATCCGGCGCACGTGAACCAATTCAAGAGGTGTTGTAACATTTAATTAGAGCTCTGACTTAAAAAAAATGCTCTCCCTTGAAATCTTATACTCTCCAGGCACTAGCTGGAGATCCCAGGCAGCTGGCAGAAGAAAGCAGCATGTTTAAGAGCTTTCCCAGGAGAATATATTTGCATCTGCTTTGGACACCAGTAGCCCTGCAAAAACTGCCCTGCAGACCCAAATTGCATGGGGTTTTTTTTGCAGTTATGATGATTTAAAAAAAAAAATCTGCCTTTGGGATTGTGTTCTTCCTTGATCAAGGAAGACCTGTGTGCTGACCCGTGTTGACTTTTGTGTTGACATGTCCATTTGTGGGCCTCTGACTAGCTACCCAAACACCATTAAAAATCTGAGCTGGTGCGTTGGCTTTTTACCAGAAAAGAATGTGTAACATTCTGCCTCTCTGCTCTCCTTACTTGTGAGGAATAAAGCAAGAGGAGCTCAACTAGCATGGGGCAGGAGCTATGAAAACTACTGTGACAAAACTTTAAAAATCACAGACTGCAGTGTCTCCAGAAGCAAACATGCCACCTGCCTCAGGCCTAGATGCGCCCTATTGCTCTCGGAGACCGAAACAGACGAGTGTTCACCAGAAAGGTTTACATTTTCCTGATTAGCCTAGGTAAAAGTGATTCATCCCCTTCATCTGAGAGTCTAGACTAAATGTAAATTCCATCTAGATACTATTTGTATATTCACTGGAGGTACGTATTCAAACAGCTGTCAGCACTGCCCGTTTCTATGTCCACGCTGCTTCTCAGCAGGTTCTGCTTGTCTTACGTCTGTCTGTGAGAGCAAAGCAGAGATTGCACCATGAGCATTGGCAGAGGGTTGTGTAACATGAAAAACCTCTGTTGGCAATAATTCAGTCCATAACTCTTTTCCTTTCAGTGACCAGTTAAGTGTTCATGTGGGCTAAATCAGCAATCCTGAAACTGCCAGTTTACAATGTACATTCCCTAGTGCACCCACTCTGCTCCCAGTACGTATCATCTCTAAAACTTACAGAGGGTGCTCTTGAAAGCCGAGGAAACACAGAGGATCTGGTCTCCACTCACTCATCCCCCGCTGTCTTTGCTTTGAAGCTGCTGAAATCAACAGAGGGGCTCTGCAGAGAGCAGATGGGAGGGTGGGCGCCTCTGAGGACTCCCCCTGCCCATAGGTCATACACCAGAACTTGGCTGCCCCACTGCTGGCACTGAGGTAAGAGGATTTACAGCACCCCTTTACAAAAGATCTCTCCTAATGGTTTCATATGTGCCGTTTGTTCAAGGTACATCCTAATGGGCTGTTGTTGACTACCAACCAGTATATTCAATAGCAGATGCTTTCACTAGCTATACTTTTCTCTCATACCAGCTGGATCTTAGTGACAATGGATGGTTCAAAAAGCTTTCAGGACCCACAGCACCTCTCTTAAGTCACTCATGAGAGTTTTGACTGAGAGTCCTTACTGTGCAGGAATTTGTTCTGCAGCTGGCAGCAGACATTAGAGCTACAGAACAAGAAAAGCTGCCATCCAGCTTCAGGGAGCCCTGTGCTTACACTCTATCCACCCCACAGGCTGCAGGAGACTGAGGAAAACGTGGTGACTCAGCAGCAATTTTTCCACTAAATTAATATTTCTGTGAAAATGGCATGAAGGAGCTCTTGAAACTTCATCTCAAGAGCAAGCTCCGTATTTTTTCCTATAGAATTCATGATCTCCCTGGTGCAATAGCACCTTGCTTGCCAGCTCTAACTTCTGGTGCACCTGCTTGGCTGCCCCTTGAAGCCTGATGGCACTCTGGGCACTGAGGCGAGATAACATGGCAAGGTTGCTAGCCCTAGGTCATATGACATGGAAAAATGATAGCAAACAAGTGTTAGTACAAAAACTCTGACAGGCATGCTCATGACACTAGGGGGACCTGTAGGCATTTCACATTGCGTTATTTTTTTCCAGGGGTAAATTTGACCCAGACACAAAGCGCAAGAGGGATCACAGAAATAACTCTAGTACAAGCAATCTCTAACTTGCCAGCGCTGGAAATCTTCCACAAGTACCAACTCATTCACTTTGCTGTTTTCAGAGTTTATTTCTCAGTGTATGCAATAATAATTTATTTTGGTGTCCTCACTGTTAGATAGATAGCCAAACAGAGGTCTGAATGAGCCAAGCTGACATTCCCATTGAAATGTTCTATCTAATTATCATATTAATAACCACAACTAGGTGATAGATCACCAGTATGGCTATAAATAGTGTATTTGCATAAATAAATAAGCAGTCAGTCTTATGCATTTAGATTTCTCTTTGCATGGTGTAGTTTCTCTGAAAGACTTTATGTCATCCCTAAATATTACTTCTCAAAATCCAAGATCTTCAATAACATCGGCATTTTCAGTTTTTCACCAGGCTGAGAAGCATTCCAGTGTTATTTTACTTAGTACAACAAATGCTGCAAAGAATATTTGTGTGCATTCATTCCGCGGAAGGGTTATATTCACTTTAGTGAAAGCAATCCAGATCACAGGAAAGAAGAAAGATTCTGGATCACAAATGGAAAAAATATCTTGGATATCTGGTCATGAAATAATTAATGACCTCATTTACAAGCATAGGGGTACTCACCAATTTTCTGTGTACCATCAAGTTGCGTCTAACAAACCAGATCTTCCTCTGTTGCTCTGTTGCTCTGTGTGGTTAGAAAGCTCCTGCTTTCCAGCCTACTGTGAATTTAATTATTGCTGCATATTCTCATTCATAGCACATTTTAGTATTATTGGGAAGCAAAAGACAGCAAAGACATATGATGATTATTTATATTTTCTGGGTGATCCGGAGGAGGAAAAGGCTACTAATAATTTTCACACAAACCTTTAAATTCTGCTTACTCTACCTCAGTTTCTTTGGCCTTCATAATCACTTTCCTATTCTGCTGCTATTTGATACAATAAAGTAGATATTGCCCTTTTGTGATTCCTTTTATAGATTCAGCTCATGCATGATTTTGTTGATTTCAGTGAAGGAAAATCAAAGTTAAGGCCATCTCCACTAGTTACACTTTCCTGATTCAGTCCTTCCAATTCCTCTGAATACATGTAACAGTTCATTTACAGGTTAATGGAAACCTGTAACTATCTTCTCACCTTGAAAATAACATTTTGTTGTAATTTGCCACTAGACAGAGTTCATGTGCTTCAGCACATGGCTGTTTTTCCTAGCTTTATTTCATAAACTCAGTGCCAGGACCTGCACCTTATGTGAAAACATAAAGCAGGAGAGAAATTTTATCTGATCGTGAAGCTTCTTTTGGGGAGTCCTGGTTGACAACAGGTTAACCATGAGGCAGCAATGTGCCATCGTGGTCAAGAATGCCCATGGGATCCTGACCTGCATGAGGAGGAGCGTTGCCAGCAGGTCGAGGGAGGGGATCCTGCCCCTCTGCTCAGCTCTGGTGAGGCCACATCTGGAGTATTGGGGGCAGTTCTGGGCTCTCCAGGACAAGAGGGATGTGGAGATGTAGAGACGTGGGATGTAGAGAGAGTCCAACGTAGAGCCACAAAGATGATTAAGGGACTGGAGCATCTGTCATATGAGGAAAGACTAAGTGAGCTGGGCCTGTTCAGCCTGGAGAAAAGAAGACTGAGAGCAGATTTGATCAATATGTACAAATACGTTAGGGGTGAGTGTAGGGAGATTGAGGTCAAACTCTTCTCTGTGGTGGCCAGTGACAGGACAAGGGGCATGGATGCAAGCTGAAACACAGGCAGTTCCATCTCCATGTGAGGAAGAACTTCTTTCGTGTGAGGGTGACAGAGCCCTGGCACAGGCTGCCCAGAGAGGCTGTGGAGTCTCCTTCTCCGGAGATCTTCCAAACCCACCTGGATGCCACCCTGTGCCACGTAATCTGAGTGTCCCTGATTGAGTACAGAGGTTGAACTAGATGATCTCTACAAGTCCCTTCCGATCTCAACCATTCTGTGATTCTTTTTAGGTATTTGTATGTATTTTCCAGATTCATTATTTTTGTTTTACTAATAAACTTTAAGCATAAATTAAACAAAAATAAATAATAAAATTCATAGTTAACAAGACTGATTTTTTGCTCAATGGTGTATTGTTTCTGTGGATTCTGTGCGCTGTCACTGTAGCAACATGAAAGGCCCATCATGTCTCACTTGTGAAAAAAGAGCATGATTTTCTGACCACTTGACCCTCTGATCTGCGCCCATTGTGCCGTTTGAATCCAGTGTCTGGAAACTCTAAGAAACACCAACCACAAGACTCCTAAAGAGCTTTCAGATGCAGGGATAACAATGAGGGGGACTTGTGGTCCTTGTTAAAAATAAGTGTGTGTACCATATTTAAGTTCATTTTAAGTTCATCACTTTATCCAGCTGAATTGCTGAGAGGGACATATTTATCAACAGGCAATCTTTAAGATTCCCTAAAAAACTCACCTTGAGAAAGCTTTGCTAAATATATCCGGGCAGATACCGCCTTGTAACATTTGTAACAATTCCTGGAGGACAGTAGTCCTTGTCTGCCCTGTGTAAGGGAGGCATGAGATATTATTCTCTTTCGCCAACTCGGAGGACACACTAGTAACACACTTCAGGCCTCTGCATATTTCTCATTAAATACCAGAACAAATACAAAATGTGTACTTTCCTGATCAAAACAGGTTTCATGGGCCCACAGACCTTTTCACCTATATGCAACACACTGCCAGAGAATCACAGAATTTTATATGACAGAAAAGCACATAAGTCCATAAACAGAGCATAGCATTCTGCCTCTGACAGGAAGAACTGATTCCCTCTGCAGAATTAGTCTCTGGCAACACAGGACAGATCTGCTAGAAACTGGCAAATGCAGAAGAAACAGAGCATCTGTATTCATCCTGCTTGAGTGTTCTGTTCATTACTGGAAACCTGCCACCTCGGGTAAGTCAACAGCTCATACCAATATCTTCAGGTAGAGCATTCACTAGTCAATCACTTTTAAAAGACAAAGGAAAGTCTGAGGTCAGTGCCCATCTCCAGCTTCCTCACATCCTAATGAACTGCCCCAAGGCCAGCCATTTGTTTTACAAATCTTATTTCTCTTTACCAGCATGCTGTAAGGGTCTGAAGAGGCACTAGATGAGCTTGTTCCAGCCGTTCAGTAGGTCTGTAGTTCAGTAGGTGGAGTATCTCCACTTGTTCAGTCCTTTTATTTTTATTTATTTATTTTATTTTATTTTAGGGAAGGATTCTGCCAGCAGCTCTCTAGGCCCCTGGTTTTTCTTGGCTGGACTCACTTTTCCTCTATTTCAACCCACAAACCACTACATAAAATCTGCTCTTCGTTAAAGCAGCCAAGTCTTTCTGTCAGACCCCAATTTACTAATTCCATCCGGAAAAAAAAATCTCATAAACAATGTCTAAAAAAGTTTACAAGCAAAAGTTTACAAGTTATCCACCTTTCCAAGGTCCATTCTGCTCCCCTCTCTAAATTTAACCCCTATCAATTTCTCCCTCCACACTTCCTTCCAGTACACACTGGTTACCTAACAAGGCAGACTAACCTCCAGCCAATGCCCTTAGAGGAAAGCACATCTGTTATAAGAATACCAGTGTTTATCTGGCCAAAATAAAGCACCTCTACAGTTATTACTGTTGGTATAATTAACTGTTGAGATTGGGGTTGGGGTTTCGTTGAACTCATAAAACAAAAAATCTTGATTATTAGCAGTTTTGCTGATATCTTGAGCCTTGGCTTGCCTAAGTAGGACATACCTCACTGAAATAGAGTATTTTCTGGAAGTAAAAAAAAAAAAAAAAGTAAAGCAATAGAAACCCCACAATTAATTTATCAGTCTGATAAAAAAAAGTGCAATACATTTGATTCTTTTTTTAAAAGTATAATCCCGAGAGAGCTTCTTCAGAAGATTAGTTTCTAACCCTGGGGTATTTATAGACCGATTGCAGTGGAAGTTAGTCATATATTCTTGCTCTGTCTTGCAGATTCAGGACCATATTCTCAGCTGGTTCCAGTCAGTGTAGCCTCACTATAGCCAGACCCAGGCAGTGTCACCCAGATCCGGTCCAGTTTTCACACATATGAAATACATGTTCACAAGGTAATTTAACGTGTAAAGAAGCTTCAGAACATCAGTGCTGCTCACTGATGAATTAACAGTGGATATTGATCTAACTCATGGATTTCAAACCTGTTTAGTTTAGCAATTTATTAGCAGCAATGGATGTGGAACATCAGGTATTCTTCATGAAAACAATCAGTTCACTATTTGCATAGCTTGCCAAACAAGTTATCTCAGAGTTTAATTCTGACAACACAGATGGGGAATGGTTCATGAGCAGGCACAAACCAGGAGCACTGAGCGGAAGACAGCATGCACAGAAACCTGAGCCTGCATTAATGACAGCATTGCTGTTCAATCATCACATCCATTGATGAAGACTGCATCTAACACTGATCATCCTGCATTGTCATACTGATATGTTTCTCTTTTTCTCAACATTTATAGCTACAGGATTGAAACATTCAATTAAGATAGAGTGGGGCTGAGTCAAAGATATTGCAGTCTGTCCAGGCCCAACTTTTGAGTGAACACTCTACTTCAGGGTGCTGCAGGCCATAGTCTAAGTGGGAACAGGATGAAGAAAAGCTACCAAAGTGGCTTTTGGTAACTCTCAAGTGGCTTGCTCAATTGCACTCTCTCAACACAGGTTCCCAGACACTTCCCCAGAGACAAAAGATCATTGGATTTTTCAAGAGCCAAAGACTTCCAAAGAATTTGTGCCTTCAGAAGTTATTGCATCTTTTCAGAAGGCTGAAGACATTTTGTGTTTCTTTTTTTTTATCTGATTTAGGAAGGAGGTAGTCTGAACCCATTAATGCTATAATGTTTTAAAAAGGAAGCAAGGAAAAATGTTTATAAACATATCTGTTAATAATAAAAATATTAATTTCAGTTTAAAAATCATCGATGTTGCCTAAGATCAAGTGCTACTCTGGAGTTTTAATTTTCTGGCAGGCAGTCAAGTATTAAGAAAGATACCAAAGCTATTTCTGAAGCTTTCAGAGAACTATACTTTTTCCTCATGAAAAATTGAAATAAAAGACTTTGGGTAGTCAAGAGTATTCTACCAGCAAGAGTGACAGGTTCTTTAAAAGTTTCATGATAAAGCCTCATTCTTTATCTGTCATCCAAAGTGCCTTATGCTCTTGTGGAAGAATATGCCTTTCACAGCTTAGAAATGACCCATTAGGAAAGTAAATGTCTCATTTTTTTTCCAACCAGATAGTAGACAGAAGCATAAAAACCAGACAGTCTGCTCAACAGTTCAGTAATGCAGACAAGTGACTTGCTGAAGTTTTAAGCTCTTTATTCTGCATTGCTTTCTCACAAAGCACGCAGAGTCTTCAAGTCATCCTACCAGTTGCCTTGATTTGGACAGTGCCCTTCTTACCTCACCTCTGACTGTAAGAATGTAAGAGCCATTCAGTGAATACAGGTCTGTTCAGCAGCAGTGGGGATGGCACAGTCTGTTCCTGATTCTGTTTATGAAGCAAAAACCTAATAAAAACAATAACAAAAGGCCTCCCAAATCAGTCTGACAAAAGGTATGTGAAGAGGGGATGGGAAGATGGAAGAAACACAAAATTGATACTGAACAAGTCGCCCACAGTGTGCTTTGTGGGTTGTCTCTGGGAAAACCAAGTGGCAGGGCAGGAAAGGGTGGTTGCTGAGGCTGTTCAAAACATCATACGCCTTCTGAGCTAGTGTGTGAACGGTAGAAAATCTACATAAGCTTGAAGGCAACTGCAATGCAACAGAAAGTTAAGGTCAGAGAAGCTCCGAGGCTGGGAAATGTGTTTAAAATATTACTTTTCCACTTTGTCTCAGATCCCTCACCCAGAGAATGGCAGAGGGAAATACCTGAATCTTCACAGCCATGGTTCTTGTAAATTCAGAAAGTGCCCTCCAATCCACAAAAAGCAGGGAGGGAAAAATCTAAAAGAAACAGTGAAAAAGAGACTGCCTAGCTAAGAAAGAGGACAGAGTAAGAAGACGTAATCTAAGAAAAGCTGCAGACCAAGGTCCTTGAACTTCCAGAGAAGCCAGGGTATTATAGCATCACAGGAGGATCTTTACCCCCATATTTTTGGTGTGTTTCTAAAATTGTGGAAAAAAAATGTCTTTCCTGGAGTGCATTTTTTTTACTTTACTACTTTTAAAAAGAACTCAGGTGAATCTGAAAAATAAGAGGTATGTTTTACTTCTCCAAGGGTATCGAATGTACATCTACTTTGCATGTCTTCCCTTATGTAAGTGTAGGAAATTCGGGATGTGAAGTGACTACTCACCAAGCTTCTAGACACAGGTCGCAGGCTGGTGTGGAGGTCAAGTAACAGGAGATGGAGAGAAAGCATTTGCTTGTCTTTTATCTCAACTCCACATCCTCATATTGTCATAGGAGACATTATTCCGTGGCCTCCGGCACTGCAGTTGCTCCTTGTTAGACCTGGAAGGAGACCCAGACAAATTCTCCCATTAGCATTTTGCAAGAAGCCAATAGGGCACTGTGAGAGAAGACCCAGCTGCGTAGACAGCAGTCAGAAAACAGTCAGCATGGCCTGCTTGTGCTGTGGTCACTCGGAGATAACTTGCTCTTTGCTTTGCCAATTCTGTCTTTTTCTGGAAGGCAGCACCTCTTATAATATGGTATCTTATAATACCAACACAGTGCCTTATGTAGATTTTACATAAGCCATCATAAATATTATACAAATATTCTCATGCCATTCAGCCTGTCATGAGTTCTGGAAAGAAATGAAAGCATTGAAAGAGCTGAGCGTTAGTACCGCGAGTGCTGTAAATTAATGCAAAAGAAGATATATATTTTTAATTGTTATAGAACATCTTGTCTCCCAAGCTTGTTCCTGGGTTTTCCATACATTTTTATATAAATGATGAGGTTTGGGCAAAACATAATTGCAGTGCAGGAAAAACTGTAGTTTTGGAATAACAGAATCAAACAAAGCAATACTTGAACACTCACAGGGCCAGAAGAGCTATATTTGAGGACAGTGTGATTGGGGCTAAAATGTCAGCTTTACTTCACACCACCAGTCTGAAAAATATATTCACAGCTAGAGATACGATTAAGCAAATGAGATATCCTAGAAACACTGTTTAAGTGTCTGCAAAAAGAGACTGACACTAGAGTGCCAGGAGAGCTCTGTTTCGAAGACTTTCTCACTGGAGCCACACATGGGGTTCTTAGTGTTAACTCCAGCCTAAAGAGTTCTTTTCACTTTTAGGTTGACAGTTAGGGTTGAGAGAATGAAAGATTGGAAAGACACTGTTTTTTTGTGTGCGCAGATGACAAATACAGAAGTGTAGCACCAGGAGCGTTGTGTTTTGAGGACTTTCTCACTGGGAACACAATTACAGCTCTTGGTGGCAACCCTGGCCTAAAAAATAGTATTCAGTTTTAGGGCTGGGGTTTGGGTTGAGAGAATGAGTAATTGTAGAGGCACTGTTTATTTGTTTGCAGAAATGGGCTGGCAGATATCATAATGTGGTGCCAGGAGAACTGTGTTTTGAGGAATTTCTGTTCAGGGCCACAGTTGCAGCTCTCAGGCGCCACCCTGACCTGAAAATATATTTTCACGTTTAGGGTTAGGGATAGGATTGAGAGAATGAGAGATTGTAGACTCTATTTATGTGTATGCAAAAAGGATCTGGCAAATATAGCAGCGCAGTGCCAGGAAAGCAGTGTTTTGAGTTCTTGCTGATGGATGACACAGCTGGGACTCCTACTGACACTACTGGCCTAAATATATATATTCACCTTTAAGGTTAGGGTCGAGAGAGAGAGCGTTAAGGTGTTTTTGCAGTACATGCATGAAGAAGCTGGCAAAGAAAGCATAGTCATGCCAGAGCAGCTGTCCTTGGGAGGACTTCATAGAGTGGTGTTTTCATAGAACGCCTCAGGTTGGAAGGGATCTCTAGAGGTCATCTAGTCCAACCCCCCTGCACACACAGGGCCACCTAGAGCACGTGGCACAGGGCTGCATCCAAGT
>JAWLRI010000379.1:1956493-2054868 GCA_034781795.1 Crypturellus tataupa | reverse complement strand
GTCCGCCCGTCGGGGCCGCGCGGGGGCCGGAGCCGCCGGAGCCGCCGCGGGAGGGAGGGAGCGGGAGCGGGAGCGGGAGCGGGAGCGCCATGGCCGAGAGGTGCGACGTGGTCGTGGTCGGCGGCGGCATCTCAGGTGGGTCCGGCGGGCAGGGGCGGCCCTGGCCCGCGCCGTCCTCAGCTGCAGCTCGTGGGTCCCCGCGGGGCTTCAGGTTCGCTGCGGAGCGGGGCGAGACTCGGCGAGCTCGCGCCTTCTGGCGCTGCTTCGCGCTTGGCGCTCGGGGCAGCGTCCTGGGACTCGGCGCTGGCGCGATGCGGAGTCCCGAGTAGTGCATTTCGAGAGGGCTCGGGCACTGGTGGTGGTTGTGCCCTTCTCATGGAGGCTGCAGGAAGGTGCCTGGAAACGTCGGTAAAAGCAGCTTGGATTGGGTTACGTTGACAGGAGCTGTACTCAGGAGGCAGCCAAGTTCCCCGCTGGTGCTGGAGGCTCCATGGTTCACCCAGAACTTCCTCAAACACATCTCAGATCCACTTTTAGAAGTATTGCGTGCCTTGCTGGCTCCCCATCCCTTTACTTCGGAAAAAAAGCCTTTTTTTTCTGGGAGTCCCTGAGGTACAAATGTTGCTATGATGAAGAAAATCTCTTTTTGCACTGGCCATCTGAAAAACACTGTGGTAGCAACTTAGGCCAGGTTTGTTTTCAGGGAGTCTCCACTTCACTAACCGTCCAGAAAAGTCAATTTGCACGATAGAGTGGCTTTAGTTCTGCTCCAAGCATTCCTGCTGCTACTTTGGGAGCGGTGATGGTCTTGATTAGAATTGAGAAGCGATTGGAGGCTTTCCTTTCTTTAATCTGCAGTGCATTAATGCACAAAACAGCATGCTGCTTACTTGAAAGCTGCATCAGTTACATCATTGCAATATTACAAATTATTATTTAAATAATTATAGTTGTTTTCATAAATAAATTGATCCGTAGTATCCTCCAGCAGAAAAGGAACAGTTTGGACCTGGTTTTGGCTCGCCTTTTTGTTTCTCCAGATGCCTGAGTGTTTTCCTGGTAACACAAGTAATTTGCTCTTTGTCCTTAAGGTTCCTGTAATCCATAGAGCCCCTTAAGGGAATTACAGACCATGCTGTGTGCAGCTGATGGTGCTCTGTTCTTAATACGGTTATTAAGATCTGAGAAGCTCCTCTTCCCTGGAGCGTGTCTTGCTCTTCTGGTTTTCTAACCTATGGTAGCATTTTGGAAAATGCCTTGAAAAAGAGCCACAAACTGTAGGAGAAATGGGGACATAAAAATGTAGCAATTTTCTGAACTGGCCCCCTAGGACAAGCATCAGCAGGTTACCAAAACACTTATTCCTTGGACTAGAGCCTACTCTAGAGTCTGAAATGGATCCAAGCAGGAAACTTCAAGGTGTTACAGTCCTTGAAAATTTGTCGGTAACATTAATAAAACAAATAAATGTGTCACAGGATTCTTTGCGCACATTTTTATTGCCACTGGATAATACCAGTTGCACAGAAATCATACCAGTTGCATCGACATTCGTGTTTACCTTTTATGAATTTGAATAAACATCATTTTAAGAAAGTAGCCTTAGGAAATGAACAAAAAATACCTTATTTCATGACTAATCCATTGTTAGTATACCCTACCACTTATACTTGTGCACCCTAATTCCTATCACCTTTTGTTTTCTTTTGCTTTTCTTACAGCTTCTCTGTCACTGCTGGTTTTGTACCAATGCACTAGCGGTGCGAGAGGGTTAGACAGTGATGCTTTCTGGTCTTTAATAAATAAATAAAACGCTGATTTTAGATTTTTGGTCCGAGTGAGGTTAAATAGTAAAATATGCCCTGGTATAGGCAAGGTTTCACCATCCAAAAACCCTGATGTGAATCTTGACTTGATGCTGCTTATTCTTTCCAAGGTACTTAAAGCTTTCTCAAACTGGTGAGATTACTATCTTCGGTCCTCCTACTGTCTTAAACAATCCTTGCCTGATGCTTGTAAGAAAGGATATGAAATGTTGGGATAAATTTGAGGCATTCTTTACTAGAAAAACACAAAATGTATATAAGACAAGCTGCTTGCTGTCTTAAGTGTGAGCTTCCCCAGGAGTGAGACTATAGCTTTTTAAAATGTTTGTACAATGCCTAGCAAAATGAAGCTGTCTTCCTGGCTGTCTTCTCTTAAGGTATCTATTTTTTTCAGTGAAAATGAAGAACAATCTTCAGAACCAAGTTCTGAACCAACCAGTGCCTTTTTCTCATACACACTGTTGGTGTCTGCCTGCACACGTGCTGACATACGGTCTTTCACAGGGACACCAAATCTACTCTGTGCTTAGAAAGTCACAAGATCAAAAGAGGTTCTGCAAAGAGTATTTCACAGAAAGGGAACTATTTGTAGGAAACAAATAGGCTCTGATAGCTGGTACCTCTTTTTTTGTTTGTTTGTTTTCTGATATATTCTAGGGAATCATGATCAAACTGTCCAGACTGCATGAGCAAGTACATTTGGGAGAGGGAGCTACAAAATTTGAACTAAATTCCCATTTACTGGTGCCTGTAGATGTTAATAACATGCATGGTGGCCAGGAAGATCATGTCTTAATCATGCTTATTTGATAGTATCTCTCATGTGTGTAATGATAATTATAACATTTTAGTCTCCATCATATTAAAGAAAATGTTGTGTAATGACTTTTCCCTTACCTGTAGGAAGTCCATATGTATACCTCTTGAATCTAGTTCCCATCCCTCATCTACAAGGTTCTTACTTCTCTATTTTAGTTTAGGCTATGTAATTCTCTGTGTTGTTGAACATTATGGATGTGTGTCTGATCTTCAGGAGTGTATCTTGATGTACCAGCAGACACATCTCTGCCACTTAAGTTAAGGCATTACTACTAGTTTGTTTCTAGCTGTATTTCTGTAATTAGTGTAATTCTGTACACTAATTTCTGTGTGGACCAATTACTGTAGTGGTTACTGACAATTTCCACAAATTGCTCATCTTATGCCGCAAGTCACTGTCATACCTATCCTGATTCGTTGTCTCAATCCACGTTCCATTACCTGCTCCCCAAGCTAAGGCCACTATTAAAAACAAAGACATATTTTGGCTCCAAAGCCATAGGATGGAATATATATACCCAGTTGCCTTGAAATTTAAGAGAAGCTATAAAGAGATTTAACTTTTTCAGACATGCTTTGAGCAGTGCACATTAACAGTTGGGTAACATTAAGTGCTCTGAAAGTTTTGGAATAACTCTCATATATTTAAGCTTTTAATATCTAGAAATTGGCTTATATATGATCTGTAATTCCTCAGGAACTTTCTAACTAGCCTTATTGGGTCATATTTTCACATGCATAACAAAACGCATTATGTTGACTCAAAAGCTACCTCCTTGCCAAATTTTAAGTCAGTGCTAGAACTTTCAAAAGAGAAGAAAGCAGGAGAAGGAAGGGAAAGAGGTCTCTTTGCAACATTGGAAAAAAAATATTTATGTCCTAGAGGTTTGCAAATACTAATTGTATTAGTAATTGCAGTCTTAGCCAAGATTTCTCAAGAAAAGAAGAAATCAAACTGAAAAAGACACCTCCCAAAATCAGGCTTAAAGCATTAAAAGTTGAGGAAAAGGAAAAAAAAAAAAGAAAGAAGAAATATGAGCAAAAAAATCAACTGCTTCAGTGGAAACTTTAGAAATATTCATCCCAGCCTCAACTTAACCATGAGTTTTAGACACTTAAAACTTCATTTATTAAAAGAGCACATGCAGAATTAAGAATCGTTTGCTACATGATGCAAAACAGATATTCATTAGATTTGGATAAATATAGCCACAAGTATGCAAGACAAAAAGAACTTGTACTAAAATATGTTTTGGAAGAATTTTGAGCACATTGTGTTACAAGAACAAAGCAAAATGGAAATGTAGCCATAATTGAAACTTGTGCTGAAGATTATCATTCTTTCACATGGATAATTTTTATCTCCAGGTTAAAAAAACATTTGTTCTTAGTTAGAAGCAAAGAGATCTCAGGGCTAAAGAAAAGGGACGTTTAGATTTGCCAGCCATATGCAGGAAACAGTAGTATTTTCTATCATGATCGTGTAGAAGTCCAAGGGCCACAAATTGTAGGAGAAATGGGAACATAAAAATGTAGCAATTAGCCTTTATGCTGAAAGACAACAAAATGCCATTAGAGAGTCTCTTTTCTCTCCATGAAAGCGCGTCGGTACCTTGGTAACTCTTAGTACGTGCTTTGATCAGTAGCGTTGCAGCTTGGGCCGCCCACGCGTTGGCAGCGGTCTCTGTGCCAAGTCCTGGCTAACGAGGAAACGTGGGTTTTCCTTGCTTGCCATAACAGCCGCACAACTTATGTTGTGTGCTGCTCAGTTTGTTCTGACAGCGTGCCAGCCTGGTGGTGGGTGGCGGTGTTAGCTAAACTGTCAAATACATGGTTGCTGGTAGAAGACATCACACCTGTATACGTTTGGAGTAATTTCCTGTGGTCTTTTTGTGCGTGTGGTACTTCTAAAACTACTCAGAGTTTGACTTGCAGGAATGGTTCCTGGTTCACTGGTTCCTAAAGTGTGACTTGGCTTCTGCTTTTATAATCATTGCGTGCTAAACTTTGGCTGCCCAGGACCCCATCATTTTCTTTCTGGATCCAGCAGGAATGATGAAAATCAGTGATAATATCATCACCTTTGGTACCGGTTTCAGATGCGGGAATAAACAGCACAGTTTCACAGAGCTCTCAGTTTTCCATGTACTGTTAGCAAGCTGACTGTGATCATGTGAAAAATGCACTGCAGGGTCAGAACAGTAAAACTCATATATAAAGTTTTGTGGAAAATACCTAAAAATAACAAGAAATATCAGTTTACATATGCCTCCTTTTTTTTTTTTTTTTTTTTTTTTGACAAGTATTTTTAGCCCATTCAGTCATTACATGTTCTAAAGTTTTGCTGCCAAAGATACAAAATTTTATCACATGTGACACTTTTTATTTAAGACACTCCTCTGTGTTGTGCTCTGTGCTAGATATATAGTTAGGTCAAAATATGATTGCAATACATATTATGTAAACGCATGCAGAAACATTATTATTTGCTTCATTTTTCATCATTTTCTTCATGTGTTTTTCTATGGTAAATGCATCATTTATAAATGTCGTCCAACCTGAGTTGTAACCTGACCAGTTGCAGCTGCTCCTGTTACAGAAAGAAAAATGTGTTGGTTTTGTCTGACGAAAACAGTACATAAAAAAGTGTGTGACTCACTACTGAACAAATTCAGAGTGCCTAAGAAAGCTCTGTAAATCTACAGCTTGTCCTTGAGAGCTAGACTTCGCACCACGCTTCAGATTTAGTTGGAAGTTGTTGAAAAGTAGAAACAAGTACTCCTGTTAGCTAGGTATGTCTGAAATCTTCAGGGCATTATATACAGCCACTAGCAGAATACTCAGTAGTTAGGACTTAATCCTAAATATTCTAGTATCATGAAAGCATGCAGAGGACAGATAATAAATCTTATGGTGGAATCTTAGTTCTGACTTCTGTGATACTGTGGAAATGATAATCATAATTTTGTCGTAACATTTTTTCACATGAAAAACGTTACTGAAAAAGGGTGCTGAAAAGCACCATTTAACAGACAGGAATTTATTCTGCATAGTGTCCAATTTGTATGTAAAGATAAGGCAGGTGCTCCATTTTTAACTCTTTGCTCTATTTTTTACCTGTTTACTTTTTTTTTTTTTTTCTGTGAACTTGTGAACTTTGAACTTGAAAATTGCAGTGAATGTATGTGTAAGGGTGGACTCGTTCTAGGAATACAATTCCTTCTTACAATTCATTGAGTTTCTATTAATATTTGCCATGAGACACTGTCTTTGTACACTTAAGAACAAGGTTTTCATCTGTTCTAGTTGTTTAAACAATAGCACCATTTAAACCAATTAGAATGGTTTGTTCTCTGTTAAACATTGTGCTCTGTGGTAGAAAATGCATATTCTTTTTTGTCTGAAATCTCAGGTGACTCAGATTATTTTTGAGGAGGGAAATAAAAGCACTGACATGTATAAAAATCTGAAAGTGGCAAATTAAATAAATGCACTGTCATCCCTAGCATTGACTAGACTTGAACAAAAATTGTGAAAGAACTTATGGAAAACAAGCAGAATATTAGTGATATTATGGTTATTAGACTGAAACAAGAAATAAATGTGGACTTGTCATGTTCCACAAGTCAGTCTTGTTTGTTTGTTTGTTGCTCAGTCTTTCTGTTTTCTGTAAATTTAATGGGTTGTAATTAAATTAATAAGTTATTTTGTTCATATTTGAAAGTGATCTTATGTATATTGCTGTCCATTGGTGATTTCTCTGGGGTTAATCCATGCAAGAGTGCATATTTAGCCTATTATTTTAGAATTTATTTAAATACCATGATGTGCAAGAGAACTCTAATGCAAGTGGTTTGGGAAGAGGTAGAAGAAGGAAATGAGGAAGGGAAATTTTACCCTAAGGTCATAGTAGAAATGTTTTCCATTTCATGTTGGCAGGTTCATTTTACTTGGCAAGGACGCTTCTTATAGAATCAGCTCTCATTGCTCAAAGGTGACCATTGCCAGACTTAATTACTCAATTGTATTTGGAAACAATTAGGTTATGCATCAGTGAAATAGTAAAAATAATCACAGCGCTAGCATGCTGTTGCACTGGAACTTTAATGAGCATGTATTAAAACTGTCTTTCTTTGTTGCCGTGTATTAATGAAAGGAAAAGTTTTTAAAATATGCCCCTCTATCAAAAAATGTAAAGACTTACATAAAGATTTTTTCCTTATGTTTTTTAGTTAAGCCCTGTTAGAACACTACAATAATTGGATAGTAGCCTTTCATGTAAGGTAATTATCTCTCTTCATGTACAGTAGGGTATATTAACAGGGATTTTAAGAGGTAATATCATAATTAGTTGGGTTTGGTAAGCTTGATGTTTATTATTAGATGCACCCAAGGTAAATGCTGTTTGTCAAACAAGCTAGCAGTTAAGGAAATGATGCATCTAGAAAACCAGGAGAGAGACAGTTACCTTTGCAACAGGAACTGTGAATTTTCCATGCTTTTGTTCTGGTATGTTGCATATGGCAGATATGTAGCAGCCCCCATTTGAATGATTAGAAATCCCTGAAAGATGAAGCCTCTGTAATGCACTGAAATGCCTCATTTGAACTGACTAGCACTTTTCACTTTTGAAAATGAAAAGCTGAAAGGAAAGTGGATCTGGATTTGGTGTTGCAATGGGCAGAAATATTCTTTGCCTGGTGCTGTGCTATTTTTATGGTATCAGACTGCCACCACTTCCCTTCATTGTCCTTCTTTACTCTGTGTGGCTACTGCCCTTATATGTGTTGGATAGGCTCAGCACACATCATAAGAAGTGTTATCTCTAAATAAAAGTTACCAGTGATTATTCTCTCTGAGTATCAGTAAATCTATTTGTACTGGATTTACAGAGTACAGATGAAAAGATGTTTGCAGTAGAATATAGCATTATTTTGTACTATACTGTAATGATTTCTGATGTTTTCAATAAAGTAACTCTCTCTTTTTCTTTCTTTTTTTTTATTTTGTATTTCCACAATTTATATTACAGCACTTTATTTACGTGCCCTGTATCAACCCCACTATTGAGGCAGCTTGCTGTTATTCTCCAGATATTTTCCTATGAAATAACAAATATTTTGTGTCTCAGTTGGCAATCAAGTTCAGGTCCCTTAAGTCCTATCAGAAGGGATAAGCCTCCCTGTCCTGTGAGCTAAAAACATATTTTGTTTTATTTCCTTCTGACTCCTGACTACATAGAAAAATCAGTTTTATTCAGCATTTGTCTGTTTTAACCATGGTGTCTGTTTAGTACTCTGTAGATTGGCCTAAATTCATCTTAGATTTTTTTTTTTTTTTAGTCTGGTATTTTGACAAACTTGAAACCACTTTAGATGATAGGATTATGACAGTTTTCCGAAATGAAGGCAGAAGCAGTCTGATGTGTGACAGCAGCAACTCCAAGTCCTTAGCAGCACTGCAAAATTGATCAGAATGGCGCTTTCTTGTATGGCACCTTCAGGGAAAGCTCACTGCGAGATTACTATAGAAACCCTTGTAGAGGAAGTAGAAGTCATCTTGCTGTGTTTATTCCGATATTAAAAACAAAAGAGCTTCTCCAGCCAAGTATTTCAATGAGGCATGGGTTTGACAGGCTCCTGCTCCGTAGGATCAGAGTGAGATGTGGAAGGAGCACGACTGTGATTTGGGATGGCTTGCAGGTTGATCTCTGGGCTTGCCTTGAAGGAGGTGGAGGAGGCAAGGAGACAACACAAGGGTCCACTGCGAGGAGCCAAGCTCAGGATGGAAGGGTGGTGACGGTATCACCATATGCATCGTGATGAAAGGGGACAGGCTGTGAAGCAGTGACTGCTGCAGTTGCAGAAGGGCCCCGACACGAGCTCATCCATGCAGCATTTCCACCCAGCACAAGCGTCACTTGTAACTTAGGAAAGAGAAGACACCCACAGCACAGGCTGTGTCCAGAGAGGTCACAGCGCCCACCTGCATGGCAGCTGGTCTGCCTTGCCCCCAGCCGTGTCCAATGGCTGGATCCGAAGCACACGCGCAACCGAGGGCCTGACACGGCCACAGAGCAGGGCCTGCGTTGCAAAAGGCCTTTGGAGGATGAGAGGACATGCCCTTGCTTGACAGCTCCTCAGCTGCACATAGACACACCAATCTCAGATGTTCATTCTGCAGAGAATGAAGGACAAGGACAAAGCTCTTGAGAAATTCAAGCTATGGAGAAGATAAAGGGAAAATATGCACTACATTTTGAGAGTAATGTTACCCATGTATGAAAAGCAGGTGGGCTTTGTGACCTGTGAAGTTGCTTAAGGTACACATATGAAAAGCTTGTGTCTAATGCACTTCAGTTCACATTAGAATGGAGGTAAAGAGTGGGGTTCTATAGACAGATACATACAAATACAGATACTGTGGATGCACTGTTGGTACTCCTTTATTTTGCAAGAAGATTGTACTTAGTATTTAAATATATAAATAAAAACTTCAATCAATGTATTTGGTTTGACTCTTACCTGTTCTTCCCCCACCTCTCTCTTGTCTTTAGGTGGTTTTATTCTCCTAGAAAAATAAAACTGTGTTTGTCTTGGATGGAGCTTTTCTTTTTTCCCCTGTATTTTCCATATCAGTGTGGATACTTTTTAATTCAACCTTCTGAACCTAATCTTCAGCTTTAAGTATTCAGAGTGTCAGAGCAGTTAGAATCATAACCACCTCTTCTTACACTGTCTCACTGGGCCCACAAGATTTGTAAATCTGAAGTTAGAAATGGGGAGGGTTTTTATGTGTCTGTTGGGCCCTCTGCCAATTGCCAATAAACTGTGTTTGTCCTAGTGCAGCTTTTGGTCTTTCTCAGTCTCTAGAGCTCAGATACCTTTTGTCAGGACTGTGTTGTCAGCAACACTTGGGTTAACGACAAGGAAACTCAAAACCCCTAAGGCTGGAGGGCAAAGAAGTACAGCTGCAGGTTGTACAGTAAATGTGCAGACATTCAACATTCAACCAGGTTAGAGGACTTGTGTTCTCCATCCCTTCCTTGTCCTTGTTTATTTGGATGCCTCATATAATTAAGCTGTAAACCAGCATTAACGTCCAACCCAATGCAGTGTGGTGGTTATTCTTTCTAAACAGTTGTTACGTGTATATAGCCATTATATGCAGAATGGAATGGCAGATAAGGATGCCAGACCTTTCTAGGAGTAAGTATGCAATACAGGCAATGGTGGAGTTAAAGGACTTGCATAAAATCCTCTTCTAGTATCTAGACCAGATTTTAATTTGCTTCATATTCCATTGGCTAGCACATGAACACACTATGTAATTTTTTTTCAGAAGAAATATATCTATAATATTCTTTCTCATAAAAGAATTATCTGTTCATGCTTGGTAGTACAAAGATATTTATGCAGATAAGGTAACACGTGAACAAGTCATGTATTTTTTCAGAAGAAATGCGTTTATAGTGAACTTTCTTATCAAAGAATTACCCTCTCATGGCTGATTGCAAAAAGGTGTTTATGCTGATAGAGAAACTAAGCCTTATACTTTATTAATGCAGGCAAATTACTTTTTATAAAAGAAGCCATTATATATTTAGAAAAATATATTCTATATTTCTGAATATTTAGAAAAAATATTCTTAATGGATAAAGTCTGCATATTTGGAAGAAAATATTGCAGCCTTTTTCACAAATTAAACTTATGTTGAAAGGAAGGAGAACATCATCATTGAAAGGATTAAAGAATTAACTTAAACTATAAGAGATGTATGTTTTTCACACAGTAAAAATATCAAAAGCTTTGATAGAAATGATGTCAATTTGGAAGGTATTCACTACACTAACAAATGGCTAGCATTTTGAAAATTATTAAGTAGATGGAAGCATTAAGTATACTTTTGGATCATTGGCAACCTAAATATGATGCAAGAACCTAGAGGTATTTTCAAGTGAATGTGGAAAAAATATGTATCACTTTTGTCAATGTAAGATGTGTGGATTTCCTCAGTTTTGGTTTTCAATAAATGCTGTTCTACTTCCCTGTTAAAAGATTATGTGCATGGAAGTTTATGAATTACTCTATATTGTCTGCAGAATAAATGAATACAATTAATACTTTCCAGAACCTTAAAATGGTTTCTATCATCTAGTGTTTTAAGATGTACATTCTTTGTGGGCTTATGGACAGTTGCTTTTAGTCACATTTCTAAGTAGTATAATAAACATGAATATAATATTATTATTCCTTACTGCAGGATATCCTGTTGGAACATCTTGATCAATAAGGATAGCTCCTGGACACTTAGGGAGGGGAAACAATTCCAAATAAACAATCCTTCAGAGCCAAATTTGCCTGCAGGACAGTGGGATAATCCGATTTCACAAACTCATGATTGCTTTTTATAATTTCAGTTCGCATTTATCAAAAGGAAAGAAGACTGCTGTCCTATTGAATTTTTAGCTGTTGCTAGTGCCTCTGTCACAGCCCCAAAATTAGATAATTTATACTGAGATGGTAATCCTTTTTATAAAGTTTTTACATGCAGTCTGTCTGAATGTCGTTGTCAAGCTTCATTGCTTAAAATCAGTCTTGACAGTGAAGCAGAGTTTCCTTCTGCATGTGAATGAGGACAATAGATGGGGATAGTGGAGAGTCCATAAAAGAGAGAAGCACTTGGAAGCAGGCTTTGTTGAAATATGTCTGTTTGGTATATTAGTGTTTCTACCACTTGAGCACTGCTGGTCCCAGAGGGTTCTGCCTTTCTATGAACTGCACACGTTAAGAGCAAGACGCATGTCCCTTCATAACTGAAATGCTAACCTAGAGGAGGAAGCTTCCATCTGTGGAATGTTAATTATGATGGTGTTTATAAAATGCAGCTAAGCAGCCGCCACATGATTTCTGTGGTAAGAAACTTTCAGACTTCTCTCAGGATTTTTGAAAGCAGTATTGAAACCTCTGTCCATAAATTTGTTGTTCAAACCAAGTTGTTTTTCCTCAAAGATTCTTTGACCATGTAGGTGATCGAATATGGCCCTTGCTTTAAAGGACTGTCTTTCTGTTTTCTGGCAGGCTTGTCTGCAGCCAAATTGCTGTCTGAGTCTGGACTTAACGTGGTGGTCCTTGAGGCCCGGGACAGAGTTGGAGGAAGGACATTTACTATTAGGGTAAGTAAGTGCTTCATGAGATGCCTAAATCTCTATCATACTGGTCTGCAATGCTGTGGGTGGCACAATCAGGGGGTTGGCAGAGAGGGAGTAGAGTTCCTGAAGAACACAGATGTCTCAGGTTCTCGTCATTTCTATGAATTAATAGTGCTCTGTTTGGACAGGCTCCATGTAATTATATGCCAGTGTGCCTCCCAGCAAGAGGCACTGTAAAACTGGTCTGGAAGTCACCCTGAGGGGTGTCAGACAGGATCCAGGTGCCAGGGTAGACTGCTTGGCCTCCAGCTGCCTTTCCAGGAAACTGCAGGTCTTCTGCGGGTCCTGTGTCAGATTTGCCAGCCCCGCACAAGTTATCCCAGTCTTGGATAACTTAGGTTGTCCAAAATGCTGTTATACACCTGCATTAAGGCAACAGAACTGCCCACTTAATCCATACTCTTTGTACGCAGCAAGATCTGCTGGTCCTTTAATGTTAACAGAATGAATCTGAGACCCTGAATCTGAAAGCACATAGCCTCTAATTCCCATGCCACACTGTATGCTGTATGAGACATGATAGCTAAAAGCCTTGCAGGAAACAGCCTAGGTAGGATCAAACATCATTATAGCTCAGACATGCATTTTAGCACAGCTTAAAATTATCTGAAATAACATTCCTGCTTCTAAAAATGGACTGCAATTTGTTCACCGTTTAAAGGAAAAGCAAAAACCCAGTGAAACACCAGAGCTGCAAGGTAATGCAATATAGGCATTATCTCTGTTTCCCACTCTAAACATAGGGGAGAGTTAAATTTTGTCAGAGGCCGTTGCGTAGGAACTGCAGATAAACAGTGGAGTTTTAGCAGAACCCATTGTATGCGAAACATGAAACATAAACAACCTCTGTCCGTGACACTGAAAATGCCTCGCCTAAAATGCTCGCCATAAACAACGTTAGAAAGAATTACAGTCCTGGGACGTCAGCCTGCTCGTAGAGTGTGCGCCTGTGAAATATTTTGCTGCGTTCCCAAGAGCGCGCGCTGCGGGTCGACGTGGTGGCCCTTCGCTGGCGGCACGGCTGGAGGCTGCACCGGGCTGCAGCCAACACGCTTGGCGCTGAGGAGAGGATCGCTCCTTCCGAACGCTACCCATGCCGCGCTCAGCATCTGCAGCACTCGGTCTGAGCAGGCCTCTACACAGGAGGAGAAGACGAGCCTTGGTGCTAGGGTTAATTTCAGTTCTGCGATGACGAGAAAAGTAACATGGATTCTAAAAGTGGGGTCAAACTTTTAACAAAAGGATGGATTTAGCTGGACATTTCTTCATGTTCCCATGTCCTTTGTGTGAATAAAACACCAGTTTTTGTAGTGAAGCTTAAACAAGAGTTAAACTGTATGATGGAGGGAAGACAATATGATCTCAGTGTCTCCATCATTACAGGGCTCAAAATTGCTTACTCTTAAATAAGCCTTGTCTCCTGTGCGTGTAGTTGCAGTGATACACAATATGGAATAATTCATTTAAATTCTAGATATTTATATTGAAGGGTTTCCCACAAAGCTTCTGATTCTTGTTTTATTTCTTTTGGCAGAACGAGAAAGTTAATTATGTAGATGTTGGTGGAGCGTATGTAGGACCTACCCAAAACCGGATTCTTCGACTGGCAAAAGAGCTGGGAGTCGAGACATATAAAGTAAACGTAGAAGGCTATGCCATCCATTATAGGAGGGTAGGTACTACATTTTTCATGTTCATGTCGGATACCTAAATGTAACATTGAACTTTGGAAATTACTGGTAGGCATTAGAAGGGTTCCATTTAAACTTCATTTTTACTAATCATCTAAATAGTATGCCTCTGTTTGAAGTATTATTTTTATGTTCTGACTTATCAGCAGTTGGACCAGTAATTCTTGTTTTCTTTCGTAAAGAGTGCACACAGTTAAACTGATGGCAGTTAAAAATTGGGGCCACATTTGGCACTTGATTTTTTTTTTTAATCATATCCTGTACGGAATTCTTAGGATTCTGACAGGATAACCAGTCTTTCAGATCCTGCTTTCCTAACCTTCAAAATGCTGCTCAGAAGCATGTGAATCATTTGTATTTAGTCGCACAGATGTGTTCTTGCTTTTGTTTTGCATTCCTCTGTTGCATCTTTGTTATGACTTTGTTATTAACTAAGAAGAAAAACCAGAACATGATGCCTATCCAATCCAAGCAGCCAGAAAAAAACAACCTCAAAGACTTACCTCTTTGGCAGTACTTTACATTGTAGCACTGTCCATATCTCAGTGAAGTAGTAGCACTTACGACCTTATTTTCCTTTTCTTGGCCACCTTCATGAAAAGTCCTTACCTTGTAGTGTGATAGATGATCAATTGTCCGAGCTTCCTGCTTTTGCACAAGTGCCAATTTGCGGTCAGGAAGCCAGTCTTATCACTGAGCAAACAGTAATCTAAAAGACTCTTGATTCCTCCATGCTGTCCCTCCCTTTCCTACCCAGGCTACCCCATAGGAAAAAATAGAAGTTGGTAAGGAGTAATAGATTTTTTTTTCCTGAAACTTAGGTCAATTCTGAAATACCCTTGTTTAGCACAAGACATGCCATTTAAAATATGATTTACATCCAGGGATATGATACTATTAGATAACACAATGTTAGACAACATAATCTTATAGGGCAATAGTATAACGTACTTCTCCCAATGATATAACTTACTTTCAAGCCTATTAAAATCCCTCCAAGTCCCTCAGAATAGAATTCATCTCACTTAAAACTGGATATATGGAAGATAGGCATCTAATCTGAGACTCATTTAGATTCTTTCTATAGTTAGTGATGAGAAACAAGCATCTCCCAGGGCTCATTCTAAACTGTATGTGTGAGATGTGGGGCAGAGGGAGTTTTAGATGGCTACTTTTGAGTAAGTAACTAGTATGAAAGTGAAGTACAGCCTATCTGCCGAGCAATTTTCTGACCCATGTATTAGGTCTTTAGCCCGTCTATCTTCAGGTCTTCCCATTCCCAGACTGCTCAGAGCAGCTGAGATGCTGCGATTCGGTTCTTGGAGAGGTCAGTGAAATGGAAACCTGGTTAGGCCAAATTCGTAAAGCAAAAGATTATCTGTTTAGTACCAGCATCTCTGCAAGGAAAGAAAATAGCAAACAGAATTTATAGTTATCACTCTGTAGCTTACCCCCTTCTATATGTGGACCCCAGTATCTTGTATATGTATATGTATATACAGGGGGAGGCAGAGGCAGACCTAAGATCCACAGGAATTAAGCGCAACGCAAGTGTGCATCTCCATATTCTAAACTTCTGGGGGTTTTTTACCTGCTTGAAGAATTTCTATTTTAAAAAGTAACTTTTGTTCTTTTTTTTACCTTGCTTCCAGAAGGCTATTTTTTATAACCTGTAGGACTTAGCATTCTTTGTCTGAACGGGACTTGAAGTCTGCAAGGGTCAGAGTTGATGTGCTTGATAGACAGCAGAAAAGGCTATATTGTGGTTACTTAACTGGTATCATTTTTATTACTTACTTTAGGTTCCTCCTAGAAGTAGAGTAATGCATCATGCTGGAAAGTTTTAGAACCTGGTACTCTAATTTCTCTATATTGGCCGATTTCATGCTGTGTTCACAAAATAGTCTTATTTTAAATAATTTCATAGTACTTAAAAAATAAATTGCACTGCCTGGAGTAAAATAAGTGTAGTCCTAGAGCAAGGGAACTGGGCCGATTTGTACCAGCTGAATGTTTGGCCCAGTCTGTTTAATTTAACCTCAGACATAAATCTCTTAGCTTCTTAAAAGGCACTTACCATCTGTATTTTAAATAAGACTTTAATGGGTTACATGAGTTTGAGTCCTTAATCCATTTTGACACTAAATCTGCAGTTTTTTTTTTCTTTTTTTTTTTTTTGGTCACATATTACATTATTCATGTCTTTGCTATTGACCATATAATTTTTTTGGGTGTTCTTTGAAGTGGAAGCATGTTCCTAAGCAAGAGGCAGAATTACATGCTAACCATGGTCTCCAAGATAGGCTTAGTTGTTGAAACAGGCTGATAGGAAATGGGACATTAAGGTCTCCAAACGTGGGCAGACTTAAACATTAATAAACAATAACAGTACTTTTCCTCCAGTGAGTTTCTCTCCTCCTTCCTAAGGTTTTCCACTACTTTTCTCCTGTTTTCTTCCTTGAGACCTTGTGTAGTTACAGTGTTTTAAGGATCTCTTGCTGCTGAATTTTCTTATGTCCCATTTCTGCATAAGACCTGTTGAAAACTAACTGCTTTGGGAATTGGCTAAGGTGATGGTGGGAGTTCAGTGATCCTGTGGCTTGTACATTTTACCTCCTGCTGACTGTTTGCATGCTTCAGTGCTGAGTTCGCCGGCAGGGATTTGTGCTCGGTCTGTAGAGAGAGGAGAGATGTCTTTTATATTCATTAAAGATACTTCTGGATCACAAATAGCATAGTATTTCCTAGATAACAGAAAAAAGATTCATCTGGGAGGCTGAAGTGTTGGACTAACAAACTGTGAGCTGTGCGCCAGGTGCTGTCTCTCAGGTTTGAGAAGTATTGCTGAAAACTTCTCTTCTTGCATCGCATCTGCTGTTTCCCTCCGTTAATGGCTGTCAGAGACCATGCAGCCAGGGTGAGTGAGAGAGGAGGCCCTGGTCCCAAGAGTGTATCCCCGCAGTTTGCCATCCAGCAGGGCTTTTCTCAGAGACAAGAGTGGGCATTTTCTGAGGATCAGTGAAACACAGCTTCCAATTTTGTGTGAGTTATTTAACCATACATAGTCCTCAGCATCCTCAAATGAAGAGATTTGTGGTCTCTTGTTTATCATATTAGTAAGTTAAGTTTTGCTCTTCTTTCTGAAGGCTTCCAAGATACAGCTAGGACCAAGTTAGACGGAAGTGAGGAAATCATTTATTAAAGAAGGGGAAGCAGCCAAGGGAAAGTGGAAATACCCTGAGTGTTTTCAGTGAGCTGCTGCTCAGAAAGGATTTTTTCCCATGTGTGTGTGGAATTTATTACATACTGTATACTTTAAAAATTGCGTTGCTTTGTGTAGACAGGTTTCCTTTGTAGTCATAGTTTATTTGAAAAACTTTGTATATATGCTACTGTTTATCATTTTCTATTTTTGTTCACACTTTTCCATTAGCTAACATGGTAACATGTACAATTCGTTTTTTAAGAAGCAGAAATTTGTCCATATCCTGTCATTCTAAATATGCAGCTTGAACCTGTAGCTCCTGTTAGAAGGCACTAGAGTTTCTTTCCAGACAGCTTGCTTTATGGCTACTATCCTATAATTCAGAATGCATTTTTAGGAGCGAGAAGAGTCTGAGTTCCCCTTTTCAGAAGGTTAATATAACTTTTTAATTTTATGGAGTTCTTTGAAGGTCACACTGTGCTGTTTGCACTTCCATATTAACAGAAGACTCTTTCCTTCACCTAGTCTTGAGATTAAGAGACTAACGTGCAGCAGGTAAATCTGTGATTAAGTCTGTGCAAATTGCTGTAAATCTGCAGTTCAGGCACAAGAATTGCAGAAAGTCCAAAGCACTACAAGGTTTGTAAGGTTACTTACCGGAGGTAATCAGTGAGGGGAAGGGGAGGGTGCAGAAGGAGGACGCACGCTGAGGAGCTACTGTGCTGGCTGTGGGTGTTGTGCAAGGTTCAAGGGCAGAAGCAGTCCCTGCACGCATGGCCAACGACAGCTCCTCCTGTGCTTCCTGATGGACAGGAGCCAGTTTTGCCTTTCTCATTCCTCTTGCCCACCTGGAAACTCAGGGCGGTGCCACATCTACCTTAGTTGAGGTGGATGAGACTCAATTCCTGTAGCTGCAGCTGCACTCTACACAGCATAGCCCTGTGTGGGGAGAAGCTGGACCTTGCAAAGGCCAGGTCTCGGAGGTGTTCTTCCTCACCTCCAAGCTACAGTGCTTGAGGTTGTTGTTTCCTTTGGATCGGTGTGGAGCAATTAATCCAAGCAGGCAGCAGGATTCAAATCGGAGGTCTGCAGAATAGCATTCAATGCACTAGGAAGTGAAAAAGATAAACTCTGTGGGTCAGTCCAGCGGTCTTATGTTAGCATGGGAACAAGGTCAGTAGATTATTTGCTTTTCAGCTAAGAAAACATTGCTCAAAATAGTCCAGCCAGAACACTATAAACTTGTTTAAAAATGGACTATTGCAAGATCTTGCCTGCTGCAGGGAGCTTCTATGTGAAACAAGTAGAGGAATCTGAGCTCCTCTACTTAGTAGGAAGGCAGTATTATAAAGAAATGAATAACACACTATCCCCGGGTCATTTGGCCTGGATTTATCCCCTGCCATGGATATATCTTTGTAGACTGGTTAAAAAAACAATGTGGCCAAGACTACTTAAATCTTTCTCTTTCTGATGGATGCCAGGAACTTCCTCTTTTGCAATTTCTAAGAATTGAACTTTCCCGTGATCACCTAGGACCCCTTGTGCAAAGAGCTAGAACATATGTGTACCATTTTAGACGCTCTAAGATCAGCCTCAGTCTCCCTTGATCTTTTCAGAGCTTTGTGGCTTTGTTGTGTTTTTTTTTCCAGCTTTTTTTGCCATACTTCGCAATCTTACTAAAGTTTTAAGCTTAGAGACCAGCAAGTAATCCAACTGTGAACTATGTTATTTCTTGGTTTTTTCACAGTTCTGAAAGAATAAAATATGTGTTCCCATTGGTCTCCTAGGCTATACCATTGCCTGATGATGTGGGGATAATAATATTTTCAGATCAGTATATATATTCATTTTAAAATAGAAAAATTAATCTCCAAAGTGACACATATCATATCAACTGCTAATACCATAAAATTTCTTCATGGGTCCTCAGAAGAGTCTGTGGTCATGGTTTGTAAAATTCAAGAGCTAGTATACTGATGGAAGTATACTGATGGAAAACTTGCAGTGAAATGTTAATTAGCCAGAGAGTGGGCAGGTTCTCTCTGCCTCGCCAATCACTCTGTCTGCAGCAACCTGAATTATTTGGATCCTGAACCTATTGCTGCTTAACACATCAGTATCAAGACTGGGAGTTGGGAAAGCACATACCCTATAGTAGAGTTACTGAGAGGCACTTTTGGCAGGCTATTCAATAAAAGGAGCAGGTTTGTCTGAAACCGAGGTGGATAGGAAATGAGGACAACTTTTTAAAATCACCTTACAAGAAGTTACTCTCTAATTTTTTTTGAACAATCACTTGCAATCGTTTTTCTTGAGTAAAATAAGCCAAAGGTGTGAGAGCTGTGTAAAAGTTACACGCTTGCAAGGCAAGTGCAGTTACTATATTAGCTAGCTATGTGAAAAGAAGGTCTAAATGAACAGTAAAAATATTCAGGAAGTTTTCAGTGCTGCTCTTGAACTGAGGATTTATCTTTTATCTTTGTCCTTGCAATATTGACATCACGAAACTTCAGTAATAACTTACTTTCACCTGTTTTAGGTGGCCCAACAATATTGTACCTGATCTCTGCCTAAAGGCAGGGTTATTAATTTTAAAGCAAATCAAGATAGGCACATTGATAGCATCTGCATTTGTGACAGAATTAAAAAGTTTAGTAGTAGCTGTATGAGATGCTCATTTTGTAAAATAGTTATGTAATAAGAAGAAAACTATTAGCAATATATTAATGCGTCCGATGGGGATTTGCCTGTCCTATTGCCACACAGAAGTGTGTTTTGCACTTGAAAACGCACCTGGAGAAGGGAGGAGCAACCCCTCCCCCTTCACCCAAAACAAACAGTCTTCTCCAAGAAAATTTCTAAAACAAAAAGAAAATGGGAAGAGATAAAGTGAGATAAAGAGATAAAGGACAGAGGATTAGGATTACATATCCAAAAATCCAGAGGTAACCAATCAATTCCAGAATTAACCTAGTAACCAGTGACTTCTTGAAAAGAAGATTCAAAAAGCAAAAACAAAACCCTTCTAGTTCCTTGGTTCTCAAGCTGAATTGAATACTGAGAGCAAGATCTTGTGTTTTGTTTGATCCAGTAGCACAGGTTGTGGACCAGACTAAATGCAGAAGTAGTTTGCTGCTACGCTTACTGAAAATGGTGAGAGGGAGAAGGCAGCGTGCACTCCCCTGACCACCCAGCATGGACCTGGGCTTCCAGCTGCCCTCTAGGATTAGGGATGACCACATGCAGGCTCTGCAGAGACAGGAACTGCATGATGTTTGCCAAATGGAGAATTCTCTACCAATATACTCTTCCAAGTGCCTTTTCTATCCTCCTTTGTACCTGCTATAGGGATGGCAGAAGTTGCCCAGAAATTGGGACTTGCATGTTTTATTGCTTTTGTCAAGTCTGAAAGTTCAATATACCCTTCAAGTGTTATCTTAGACCTTTTATTTTTTTCCTTCTCACTCTGCATAAACATATTCAACAGAATATCTGAAATATTTATTTGCACATGCATGCATGTTAAACAGAAGTGAAGGCTGATAAATTCAGTGTGAGGATGGCACAGTTGGCACCTGCTTCATATACGCCTATCCCTAAGTCTGTATCTCATGCATTTGCAGTACTACAGCCTCTTCTTTGGGCTATGACTCTTGCCAAGTGCAATGGCACATGATATACACATGATATACGTAGCACTGGACAGTGTATTGCATGCAGCCTAGCTCCACAGTTTATACCTGCCACAATTCAACGCGTTCACTGCATCCTGCCACATGGCCTGTAATGCTTTTGTTACACCCAGAACAGCAAACACTGAAGAGTTGTGATGAGAGATTTGCCATTGATTTACATGGAAGAAAGTTCAAAGCTATTTAATAAGAGAAAATGTTGTCTGTTCGTCCAGTCTTCTTTCAGATTAGTTATCACTCTTTCAGATTAAAATTATCACAAAGAACCAGCTGTTATTAGATTGCTTCACTTATCACTCTATCACAGGATTATCTGAAACAGTCTTTATTCCTGTTGCAGCTCTGCAATATATGTTGCAAGTACTGATTACATTTTTGCAAGTGTACAGAATTTTTTTTCCTGCAGCCAAGAAAAAAAGTCCTTTTGGAAAAAAAGACTTTTTTCAAGACATTGCAAAGATGTTTACTTTTTATAGCTGAGGTGCTATTGGATTGTGAAGGTTTGTACAACCTGCTTGGTTGTACAGATGTCCACTGCCAGGACAAGAAAAAAAGAATTATTGTCCTTTTTAATATCATCTTTCTTCCCCTCATACTTAGCTTATCTGTATGTATATTAGAAAAAAAATGCTTAAAATTAATTTTTTCTTTTGGTACAAACAGTGACTATATGATGAATCTGGAAATTGCATATTCTGGAATCATGTAGATATGCTTTTTTGCATTTCATTTATTTATATTTTTATGTGTATTTTAGGGCAAGTCACGTAAATTCATGGGTATTTCTCCTCCAACATGGAATCCTTTAGTTTATCTAGATTACAATAACTTCTGGAGAACCATGGATAAGATGGGAAAAGAGGTAAGCTGTAATCTTATATAAGCTTATATAAACCACATCTATTTTTTACAGTACTGGTGACATCATGAGTAAACCCTGGAGAGGGATCTGGCAGGATTTTTTTGTTGTTTGTTTAGTACAAAGGTGTAGAAACACCCATCAGAAAATAGGTCTATGTTACGCAAAAACTATTAGCGAGGGTACAAAAAGATCTGGATATAAAAGATCTAAAACACTGACATTGAACCTCTGTGCCTGCACAGTGTCTCATGCCTGGCAAAAACATTCCAGAAGCTGGGGCATGAGAAGATATTTTTTTTTTTCCAGTCCCTCTATGAAGACTTATTAGGGCAATGATAATTCTTTTTTATAATTGCTTGAGCTGGGCTCCAGTTTGACTTCAGAGTAATTTTATTTCTAACGATCTCAAGTAGTAAATTCTTTGAGAATTCAAGCAAAGCTTCCTGTGTACAAAAAGCACACCCTGGAGAGTCATGTTATTCTTGAAATATCTATCACATGCCTTATAATGCTGCTTGCAAAATGAGGGGCCCTACCTTACAATAACTCATATGCATAAGTATCTGTATTTCAGTAAAGTAAGTTGGTCAGGTGTATGTGCTTTTGCAGAATCAGATTTGTGCATACTATGCCTATTTTTTTCTCAAATAATATATATTTTGAAAGAGGTCAAATATACTTTGGTGTCTTTGTGCATCATTGTACCTGCATGCAATGGATTACTATTAAGTCTTTAAATGTCTAAAAATCCCTGCGTGTTATCCAGCAATTTTTGCTCCATGAATCTATAAATGGAGAAAGAATTTTTCCCCCAGCTTGTAAAAGAAACCAAGAAACTGGATTTGAATAGACACCTCACTTCTACATGGCTAAGAGCCAGTGGAAGCGAAACCGAACATAAATTCTGGTTACCCATGTAGTTCATTGGTTGGATACATCAGACCACAGAGCCCAGAGGTATGAATGGCAACTATTTCATTCAGTGGACTTAGTCCAGGTTTACAGCTACATGCCAAGGACAATAGCAAATCAGGGCCAACTTATCAGTCCCCAGTGTACTACAAGCTATCCATGACCAGGTAGTCGGTGATAAAGTACTAAATAATTTCTTTAATATTTTGTCTCTGTAGATTCCTCCTGAAGCACCATGGGATGCTCCACATGCTGAAGAATGGGACAAAATGACCATGGCACAGCTGATAGATAACACGTGCTGGACCAAGTACTAAGCTCTTTATTCACTTTGAAATGTGGCCTTAGAATGATATTGTCTCCTAGCAAGTTCTGGGACACAGCTACATGAAACTTACTGAGAGTCTGTTCATGTTCCCACTGACTTCAGATAGGATGTGATCAAACCTGTGATCAGCTCTCTCATGGGCTAAGCATCAATTGGCAGGAGGGCCACCAAAAACCTGGAGACTTCAAAAAGCAGAACAAGCTTGAAAAGTTAGAAATACTTAAAGTTGATGAAATGTAATTCAGTATGGACAAGGTATTAATTAAATAAGGCAAGGCTGTGTATAGGATAAGCAATGGTAACGTAGGAAGAGAAACAGACACAATGTGGATGATACACAGAATGTATTAACAATTTTGTGGTGTTGTAAGTGCCATATTATACTTCCCTAACACCTGGTGGAGATCAAGGTAAGCAATTATTCCTTTTTATTCAGTGCTATGCAGGAAGTAAAGCAATAGCTTTTGAAAGTGGTGGGAAAAGGGAACTGAAAAAATAAGGCAAATTCAAAGAAAAATAAAAACTACTAGGTATTTGTAGAAAGTCATTGTAGAATGGCTGAGGACTATCACAGTGTGACCTGAAATCTTGGAAGGAGTGGAAAAATTGCTGTGGTCTTCAGTGGAGTTATCATTTCAGCATAAACTCTGCAGAGAGCTGTTGGAAAAGATGAGATATAAATGAGCATAGTGGTAATATAGAACAATTTTAAATACAGAGCAGCTATGTCAGCCAAGTCTTTTCAAACATTTTTAAGTACTTGAGGCAGTGTTATCCACAAAGGATAAAAGAGTAGTTGTTTGTGACTTGTGTTGGCTGAACTTTGTTATCATCTATTGTTTTTCCAATCTTAGTGCCTTTGTGTCTGTCTCACAGACCAGAACCCCACAGTGTTAGAGGCTATATAAATACAAGAGAAATATATGGCCTCTCTCACAAAAAGCCCATAATTTAAAATGGGAGGCAGCAGATATATTCGGGCAGTGAGGGAGTAGAAGATATCTGAGATCAGACTGGTTGTTGTGATGGACCATCATTAAGAACTGGGTGAGACTTGTGGAGGATGAGCAAGTGTACATTGCCTATATCAGTCAGCAGGTGTGATTAAAGATGCTGGAGAAGCCTCAAGTTTGTATCAGCATGCAGATCCCTGTGAGAGTGACAGCTGCTACTCTTCTCACTGGATTTCAGTTAACTCAGTATGAGAACGTGCCTTTCTTGGTGCCTTTCTAAACCTGTATATATGAATAAGGATCAGATACAGAATTGAAGGCAGAAAGAACTGAGGGGGCTTCCCAGGCCACACAGCAGGCTGGAAGGAGAGTTGAGGAATGATGTCTCCTGACTCTTGGCTATGCAATCTCCTGAATATATATGTGATCTTAATATGTGACTGCTTTTACTCATCAACTTATGTTATGATTATCATGGACCAGGAGAGCGAAGCCGACAGACCAGAGAGCAGTACGCTGTGTCAAAGGACAGGTATTATCCAGTGGCCATTCAATTAGTAGGGGCAGCACAAAACCCAAGCGAGCAGCCTTTGGCTCTGAAACTCCATGAACGTTCCAGTGCTGCTTCTAATTTCAGCAGTGGTGGCTGGTGGGTTTCTGAAAGGCTTTGAGGGAAATAAGGCAGTGAAGGCTGCTGAGACAACCTCTCTTGTTGCCTTTTGCCTCCCTGGGCAGTTTCTGCTGCAAGTCCATCGGCTTTCCCGACTGCAGTCCCTTCATGCATGAGCAATGAGTTTGCCTTCCTCCCAGGCAGCCAGGCCCTGCTTCCACGTTCCGCGTGTGTTCTTGTGCCTGAACTCGGTCAGGAGCCCACAGTCACCCATGCTGGTCTTCTGCCGCGCTTGCTTGCCTGTCTGCACCTTCCAGCAGGCTGTTCTCGTGCTCTGAGGTGGCTCTCCTCGGAGAGGAGCCTGCCCTCCTGAGCCCCGTTGTCCTTATGAGCCCTGTTTCTTATGGGAGGCTCCCCAGCAGGTTCCGAAGAAAGGTAAAGGTTGCTCTTCTGAAGCCCAGGGACATTTTTCGGCTGTTTGTCTGGCTTGTTCCTTTCATGATCTTAAACCACACAGTCATGTGGTTGCTGCAACCAAAGTTGCTCTTGCCCTTTAAATCACCCAATAGTTCATCCTTTTTTGTGAACAACAGATCTTTTTTTTTTTTTTTTTTTTTTTTTTTTTTCTGTCTATAAAGGACCAGAATGTTTTTTGGGGATGTTTTCTGAGGAGATTTTTTTTTTAAATACCTACAGCGTGGAATATTGAGTGCCAACAACTGGAAATCTTTCTTTTTTTTTTTTTTTTACCTCTTACAATATATTCTTATTATAAGGCAAACAGAAGTGTGCTTATACTAGAACTTTTATCCCCTCTTTCTGTGCCGGTCCCCTGTGCTTTTCTAAAATACCACCCTTCCTTACATACAGTATCTTTTATTTGTTTAGCTATGTTGTTTGCCTTTCATTCTGCCTGTGGTTTAGCGATGCACCTGAAACTTCCTAACCAAAATTTCCATCTGAAATTACACTGGCTTGAATCCTGCTCCAGGTCTGTGTGATACAAGGTATATCCATCTGGGTTTTCTCTTGCTCGCTGTTGCACAGCAGTTTTCTTTACAATGAATTTTATGAGCCATTTCTCTACAAACTTTGAACTACCCTTTCTGCTGCAAGTGTGCTGGCTCTTCCTCTTCTAGTTTTTACTGTTCCCTTTAGTGAGTAAGACTGAATTACGAGAAGAACTGTGTTTATGTGTTTGTAACATGCTGCTCTGCAAGACTGCTTCTACTGCTCATTGTTTTGTGGCACTCCAGTTTTGCTGGATATGTTGTGCTGAGACACATTCAAAAACTTACCAGAAAGGCATTTTGTATCTTCAAGCTAAACCAAGCTTTCCTAAGCATAGTTAGAAGCTATAGTTCTCTAAGAAGAAGTTTGATCTTTTGAGTTGCCATTCAGCTCCAATTAACTTCTGTTAATAGAAGGACAATGGCTCTTTCCCTCTGTTTTCAGTATAACCTGGATCAAGATTATAAAAGTGCATTTGTCATGTGCCATGAATGAAAGTCTACTGATCCTAGACACTCTCATTACATTTTGGAGGCCCGGGCTTGCCACCATTATTTAATGTCTCCATGCTTTCTGGCTTGTGAGAGAGGATTCTTGCATGCAAAAATATTTTTGTATTCTTGCTAATGGGCCCTTGTACTTCATGCCCAAGGAAAGAAGGTTATAAAAGTTTATAAGTTACATATTTCAGCTTAGATAACTTGTGAAGTTGCTTCCTTTAGCAGATTATTATAAATTCGTTTTGTTTTATTAAACTTTATCTCAAAGACCTTTGACTATCTTAGCTAAATGATCTTTTTTTCTTAGTAATCTATAGTGCAAATGAAGCAAATTTTAATGTTTCTGTTCAGAGGAAATACTTCAGTAGACAACTAGCCCTCTCTTTATATTTACGGCAATGATTGCCAATTTGGTTTCCATGGGTTGCTGACCACGTCTGATTTTTGGCTTTGCAACAGTGCTACAGTGCTGTGCAGCAATGTTAGATGGGAGACTAGGAATGTCTTTGGAAACGTGTCTAGTTGAGTCCATCAGGACCAATCAACACTTGGAAATTATGTTTCTGATGAGCTCACCATGGAAGAGAAAAGCAGAGAGTTTCCTTAGCTGCTTACCAAATGCATTCTCCTGTTGAGAAAAATATTTGTTTTGATGAAAGTAAGAGCAGATGGAAAACTATTTAAGGAAATCACTGAGGAATAATCAGTGGAATTTCATACTAACAGGGGTAAATGCTTTGGCAAAGAGGGAGGCTGCTGATACAAACTCACTGAAATGACCCAGCTATGGGCTAAAAAGATAAGACAGCTGAAAATCTTTTCTACTTTCCTAATTTTGGAATAGGATCCCTTTTCAAAAATCATAAAGAAAAAATAATGAAAGCAATCGGAAAGTCACATTTACTCACTAACTGTTTCTGTCCCTGTGCTTCGAACAGAGCTGCTAAAGAGTACGCCACCTTATTTGTGAATGTCAACGTCACATCTGAGCCCCATGAAGTCTCTGCTCTCTGGTTCCTGTGGTATGTGAGGCAATGTGGAGGCACATCCAGGATATTCTCTGTGTCCAATGGGGGCCAGGTACAAAAACGTCCAATATTCTTCCTCTCTTGAAACTGTGAGCAGCAAGTGGAGTGTTGTTGTACCTGTCAAATCCCTGCAATTAATGAAGGGAAGACAAAACACTGAGTTTTTTTGTGACACCAGAGACATCTATGTTCCATGGGGATGAACAGATCTCTTGGCTAACACTGTACAATGAGGGATTTTATTAGCTAAGCTTTGGAGTAAGTTGGGACATTTTAAATAATTCCTTTTTTTCTACATTTTTTCTACATTCCATTTAGCATAGCTATTCTGTCTCTTGTTTCGTTACTTTTTGTTTTTCCAATATGCTCCACTTTGTTTTCTATGGGTTACCTACCATGTCTGATTGTGTTTAGAAGTACAAAGCAAGCATAATTCAAACTGAAATACTAATGTAATAAGCAGTGGCTTAAAAACTTAATTGTGAGGCTGTCTTGGAAATGTTCTTTAAAACAGAATAGCAAGTTGCAGAGCATGAAAAAGCAGTGGTTTTAGGATTGCTGTGATGCTTGCCATCATCTGATTTCAGAGCATGGGAGCGCTGTGCCCCCCAGAAAAAATGTTTGATTTTAGAATATTTGCCTTTGTGCTATTGCCTCCTTTTGTGGTGATCCTTAGTGATGGCAGGAAGTAGGCCAGCTTTTTGAGACAGCTCACAAGGCACGGCAGGATGGTTAACGAGCTTGGCCATGGCCAGCATCTGGTTGCCTTCAGGGAGAGGATAGACAAGCAAGTGCTAGGAAGGACAGAAGTGCAAATAGTGCTGCACAGGGATGGGAGTGGGAGCCAAGAGCCTTCCTCTTCAGGGGCCTCCCAGCCCCACTTCCCATTCAGTGTGAGCAGCTGCTGGACCTTACAGCTGAAATTGGAATGAAAATGAATCCCAAAATACTGATAGCCGAGCAAGAAGAGAGCAGAAGGCTAGACTGACAAGGGCAGAAGACTTCCTTTTCATTGTACCTGGATTTGACAAACCATCATTGTTTCTACCCTCCTTCCCGCTCTTATCACCCTTATTAAAAACAGAAAAAAAAAAAAGGTGAGCAACCTGATAAGCATTCATGACTTACCAGTGAAGACAAGACTTTTACCACATTTTCAGGCAGTCATTTCGGTCCTTTAACACTAGGTTTTGTTGTTTTCTGCCTGTTTTCCTCCCTGCCATACCAAAGTCTTACATGTGGAACTGAGCTGCCTAATATAATGCTGGTAGCTGATAGATGAAAAAGGATTAGTGCTTCCACCAGGCTTCTGCCCAGACATCAGAAAGAAATATATGTCATCAAATGTACTTTTTCCAGACAACAATATCTTTGTGACTTTCTAGGGACAGATAAAGCTTATTGCTTGCTACATTTGTGACTAGATTCAGTTAAAAATCTGTCTTGCTTCTGGGCATTTGCAGGCCTAGCTGTACAGAAGCAATCTGTGCATTCTGCACAAACCCAATGCTTTGTGATATCGTTGTCACATATGCATATTTTGGGAGCACAGAAATAGGGAAAACAGTCAAAACTTCTGTTTTATAAAGTGGTTTGTCTATGCGAGCCAAAATATCTGCATGAGATTTTTTTTTTTTTTTTGTTCTGTAGTCTTCTTGATCCTGTAAGTCTTCAAGACAGCAAATTAAACGAACCATTGCAAAAGTAATTTGGATAACAATCTTTGCTGGGATTCAGACTTGTATCTTATCTCTTTTGAAACTCTAGGCAACTTAGTGCATCTGTAGAACTTGCAGATTTGGCCTGGAAATGCTTAAGAGCAGAAGTTCTACTCAAGTTAATTGTGATTAATGCCACTGACTTTTGTTTGTTTGTTTTTCTGTTTGTTTGTAGGAGAGGAAGTTTATTGGGGGTTCTGGTCAGATATCGGAGAAGATAAAGGAACACCTCAAAGGCAGAGTCAAACTGGAGAGTCCTGTGGTCGGTATTGATCAGACAGGTGATAATGTCATTGTGGAGACTCTGAACCATGAGATATACGAGGTAATTTGATCAACATAAAAGTAGAGTATGCATTTAGTGGGGGAATACATCTGCTGAAGCTGTTAGCCAGATGTAATCAGGGGTGCCCATTTGTGTGTGTTTATTTCTCAAAGTATCCTGGCAGCCTGTTAAGCCTGCTTTATAGATTTGCATCTCGGTGTTTTCCTAGTTGGTTTCTGTCATTAGTCTGTCTTTTCTGTCTTAGCTGTTTCTGTGATTATGTAATTTTACATTTTAGTTCCTCATCAAGGCCATTTGAAATACAGAAAAATAATGTTCCTGTTCTTATGCAAGACTGTGGTTTGCAGAAAAGAAAGACGTCACTTCAAATGCTGTTAGTAAGATTGCAAGGCCTATTTGTCACAAGTTAGGAGAGGCAAAAGTTCAGCCTCTTTTGTGGAGCTACATTGTGAAACAACCTTTCAGTACATGATTACACGTTATATGCAGGACGGCACTTCCTTTCAGTATGCGAGACAGAGCCTGCCGCGGAGGAGTGTCAGGTTTGTGCAGGGCAAGCGCGTCGGCCCTGTAAGAACCTCTGTTCGCTGACGGCAGCCGTGGGCAGACTTTTCGAGAAAGACAGCAGAAAGGGAAGGGGTTGTTTGAAAGACAAGCCAATTTAAGGATGTCCTAGGGGACTAGACTCCACCCACCCCAAGAATTTTGAAGTCAGGAAGTTTCCCCTTGCATATTGCTGCGCAAAATAGAAGAGAGGCCTCCTGCTCTCTGCACTGTGCCTGACCCCACCAGTGTGACAACAGCTGAAAGCACTGGTGTGTAGAGAGGTACATTGTCACCTTGATCTCTGAAGAACAGCATTTTGTTTTTTTTCACAGCTTAATGTTTGAACGGAACTGGGTCATATCTTCCTGGTGATATTAAAATGCACTTTTGTCTGTGTGTTAAGATATGTTTCCTTTCTCATTTCCCCCACGTGTCTCCAGACAATTTTCATCTCTGTTACTGTTGTGTTCAAAAGCCATCAAGAATTATCATAAAACATCATTTTTTTTCTTGTTTTCTTTTTCTAAAATGGTATTTTCTTTTGGTATCTGTGTATGAAAACCCCCACATGTGGGAAAGTTATCAACAACTAGAAAGAGTGTGTTTCAAATATGGCATGGTGAACAACCTGAGTGAGAGGTAGCACCTTGTGTGTTTGTGTTTTACATTTCAGTGCAAGTATGTGATCAGTGCTATCCCCCCTATCCTGACAACGAAGATTCATTACAAACCAGAACTGCCACCAAAGAGAAATCAGTTAATTCAGCGTCTGCCTATGGGGTCTGTCATAAAATGCATGATGTACTACAGAGAAGCCTTCTGGGAGAGGAAGGGTATGTGGGGAGATTGAAGGACTTGAGAGAACTTGGTGCTAAAGTAATTTTAAAGCTCTGTTGTCCAACAAGGAATAAAACCAAACAGGCTTAAATATGCAAGCATCCAAAATTAAATACACAGAAAAAAAGTAAAGATAAAGCTCCTTAGAAAAGAGAACTCTTTTTCTAAGCTCAAATATTCACCATTTTTGCAAAGCAGAGCCCAGATGCAGATGGGATCCTGAATCTCAGAGATGTTAGCTGAGGAAGTGTTCACTGCAGAAGGCTGGTAAATTACCTGTAATGCACAGAAACAGGGACCCTGAAGGAACAAGGCGCTTCTCCTTGCCAGGGATAGAGTTAGGGCAGCCAAGGAGAATTTGTAGCAGAATGCAAGGAGAGCTTAAAGTATAAGAAAGACCTTTCACTGATTCTAATCCTCTGATCTACAGACTTGATATCTCAGAGGACTGGAAAAAGTAGGTTAGCTTTTTGCTTATCTGGAGATATTTTTTCCCATATACTGCAATGTCACATTGGTCCTAACTATTAGGGAATGATCAAAAAATAACGTACCATTTCCAGAGGTATTTGCTGGAACAGGTTAGTTTCCCCTTCCTATGTCACATTGATCGCTACCTTGGGTAAGAAAGGTTTCTTTTTACTACAAAGGCTATCAATCTGAGTATTGCAGGGCATAAGCCAGTCACTGGCAGGAATTAGATAAAAATGAGAAGGCTAGTACATAGTTATGCATAGAGGGGTTTTTTTTGCAAGTTTATCTGGAACATCTAAGTGGCATCAGTCAGGGATCTGATGCTAAACTAGATGGCCTGTGTTTCTGGTGCATTATTGTTACTGAACACCATTTTTGTTAGTCTGATCCTCTTCAAAATCAATACAGAGTTTAAATCTGAGCCATCTGAGTGGCCAGAGGTAATTACATTGGGTTTTGCTATTACTTTTGTTGTTTTGTCTAAGCTACTCATGGAAAGAAGATGTCACAGTTCTTGCTAGATTCATTTATTTTTAATGCTTCTTGTACCCAGTAATAGGAAGCCAAATGTAATTGCAATAAGTCACATAAATTCCTTGCTAAGCCGGAAAAGTCACATTTAAATGCCATTATAATGTCTAGGTGAAAAAAATTGTAGAGTCTGAGGGAAGAGTGAGGGTGAGGCATTGTTACAGGAAGTTTTTTTTAAAAAATATATGTATAATCAGTGACAAAGGAATTAAATTTGTCATATCCTAGTGATAATTTTCTCTACTCACAGTAGGTGGCAATGATCATCACCAAGTCTGTCTGACAATCACTTTGTTTTCTTTTCTCCCAATAGGTTATTGTGCTGGCCTTTTCATTGAGGATGAAGAATCTCCAATTGGAATAACCCTAGATGACACTAAACCTGATGGATCTTTCCCCGCCATTATGGGGTTAGGAGCTTCTATTCTGTACATATCCTACAGACGTGTATCTGTCTGTGTTTACAAGGTGGAAGAGGAAGAAGAGGGAAAATGGTCAAATCTTGTGGATGGTGCTGCTCCCATAGCATCCTCATACACTGAGGAGAGCGCTTGTAAAACCCTCGCAGTGTCTTTCTAGTCCCTGTAGATTTATGTGGAGTTTCTGCCACAAGTAGCCAGTATAAAGAAGATTATTAGGAAAGAATTGTTAAATTGAGCTGTAGTTCATTTTAAGCACTCAGCTACTGTTTTGCTGGGGAATACATTTAGAAATAAATCCCTTTCTTAGTTTCGTGAGCCTGTGTTCTGGCTAGGTTGGGCATTCTATTCTTGGTCTATGCCTAAATGAAAATGTAGTTGTTTAAGTCCTTGTTTCCTTCTTTTCCCCATTGACCTGGAGAGAGACAACGAATGTCAGCTTGTGGTTAATGTAGTCAATAGCCATTCAGTGGGGAAAAAGGGGATTCTGAAGAAACTGCCAAGTAGAAGACTTGTAGTCTGAATGAAAATATATGTAATAGCATTTCAGCCTCAAAAATGAGGTGAAACAAATATGAACAAACAATATTGGTGAATGTTTCAACTTTAATCTAAGGTGAATGTGCCAAAAAGGCCAATATAGTTGTTAAGCATTTGCACTTGAAGTATCTGACAAAGACAGCCTGCCACTTCTACTCTATTTTGCATATTTCTGCTCATATCTGAAACTTAAGAAATTTCATAAACTGAGATCAACACGCCTTCTCCAACTCTGTGAACGACAGTGAAATTTCTTGCTTTCTTCTTCCTAAAAGGGTGAAGGAATTCATACCCATTCATACTATTTCATCCTGTGGATGCCCCACTGAGGTGAAATGAACTAATTTCCAAATCTATTTCCTTCAACCCAAATAAATATTAATCCAATTTCTTGGAGGACTGATCTATGACCCTGTGTAATGCCTGTTAGAGCTGTAGGCTCCCCATTGCACATTGCAAAGTCCCCATTGCACAGAAAAAAAAAAAAACAGTGTTATGGACAGTGGTATGGCTAGCTGCTTGTGAGAATTCAAGAAAATGTGGTGCTCCAGGAGCCTACATTCTCTTGGTCTTTTGGAAAAGACCTCGATGTGAACAGTGAGGCAGCACAGGATAGTTCGCTGGCTGCCTAATTTAAGTTCACCTTTGCTCTCCTGAGTCAATGGGGATGTAGAGCTTGTTCCAGTGACAGCAGAATGAGGTGAGTTCTGGCAGCCTTGAAAGCCCGTGAGAGAGCTGTGGCTTTCACAGGTGTTCGCTGCCAGGTGGCTCAGTGCATGCTCCTTGCAAACAAGTGCTCTTCCTTCAAGTCAGCTCTGCAGGGTGCCCCCTTTGCCATTATTACAGTGCAGACCTTGTTCTGCAGTGTCTGTCCTACGCACCTGAATTGCAGTGATGTGTGTGTACAGAAACTCCTTGGGGAGCAGCAGGAAGGCCTGGGGTGAGGCCATCAACCTCTGTGGGAATGTGAAGGGGAGATGCATCTGGGGCTGTGGTTGCCTCAATGTCTTGGTACAAAACACTTGAAAGATGATAGCTGCAAAGGGACATGTGGTTCAGTTGTGAACTCGTGAGCTGTGGTTCATATAGTCTTTTTCATCCATGTGAAAAGTAAACTTAAATTATGAGGTATGATGAAAAAAAGTCAAGCTGACTATGTGCTGGTATGCCAGCACCTGGTGTGTCCACCTTTTTTCAGAGTGATTCCAAGAAAGAGCTTGCAAGTCAGCTGTGGCTTTGGGACTATGTGATGCTTATGCGCTGTATTTTTCTCTTCAGTTTCATCCTTTCCAGAAAGGCTGTTAAATTGGCACATCTCAGTAAGGAAGAAAGGTAAGAGTTCACATCCCTCACAGATGGAGGGAGCACTCACATACATGGTTTGGGGTGTCCTTTGCATTCAGACTACGTGATAGAATTTAAACTTCCATGTTCACTACAGCATAGTTTCAACATTAATCTGTGAAATTAATGAACACTGATTTCTAAATGCAATTTTGCCACACACCTAGGAGTTCCATTTAGGAATGTGTGTAACACTCTCCAGCTCCCATTCTGTTTTAAGTTATAGGAAATCTGTAGGGCTTTCGGTGTTTTATATCTGTTCTCTTCTGCTCTTCCAACAGTGAACAAGAGAATGAAATGACTCCTTACCCTAAGACAGCTATACAAGATTTATTTTTGGAGCTCAGTGTCAACATTGGCCTTCATTTTCCATTTCCAGGGTCAATTTGGGATGTCACATTTAGGCATCAGCTTTTAAAAACATAGATTAAGTTAATAACCTTAAATCATTAAAAAACAAATAAAATCCAAACTACTTTCCAGCATATTGCAATACATGTGTTTTTTTTAAGATAAGAGCAATAGCTGAGGTTTATTTTCCACCTTATTTATTCTTGATTTTACTTTTATCTTTGCACAGGAAGAAGAAAATCTGTGAGGCATATGCCAAGGCAATGGGAATGGAAGAGGCTTTACATGTGAGAAACGAATGTCTGTTTTCACCCATGCTGTACAGTAATGTTGTCTTTTGTTCTGGTAGTACAAAGACAAAATTTCCAGTGCCCAAAATAGATACCTAAAATTGTAGGTTGTACCTTGCAGTCTCTGCTCCCATGGGGAGGGAATTGCAGGAAGAGAAAAGCTAGCAGCCTTGCTCTGTACAAGAAAAGTGAAGGCTTCATGGTTTATTTTATCCTGTCATTTCCCCATGAGAAGGCAATGCTCCTGTAAACATGCAAAGATTTGTTTTGCTTTGATAGATAGCACTAACCAGATGAGAGTCCTTTAATAAGTATCCTTACTCTAATTTTGCCCTCTTCCAGGGAAAAGCTTTTATTAGCTTTTTATTTTCTGTTTTTCTGCATCTCTTCACTCTCTTATGTTTGCTACTACTTGCAGCCAGTGCATTATGAAGAAAAGAACTGGAACATGGAACAATATTCAGGAGGTTGTTACACAGCCTACTTCCCACCAGGCATAATGTACTCTTATGGAAGGTAAAACAGTGGATGCTTTCCTTTTTAGTTTACATTTCTTAGCTTGTATTACAATTATTTATGCAATGAGCTTACAGGATGTGTACCAGCTGGGAGAACTCCAGACCCCTTTTCCGTTTTTCTAATCCTCAAATTAAGGATCTTGCTGTTGGCTTTAGTAAGAGCAGAGTTTCTCTTATGTTGGTGGGGGTTTTTTTCTTTTTTTTTTAAGCAGTCCCAAGAGGAAGTGCCTGAAATATGAAAATTTTCCCTCCGAGATTGCTTACAGTATTTGCTGCTTTGCAGTATTTACAATAGATCTCTTCTTGCACTCTAAAGCCTTGAGTGCATACATGTTAGACAGTGAAAGGATCCCCCCTGATTGCAGGTGCAGCACCATTGTCTGGAAAGCCCATTCTTTCATATCACCAGGGGAATACATAAAAATGTTATATGAAAACTTATTCTCTCCTCCCAAAGCTTCACATGCCCATCCCATGCAGAACTGCTGAGTTCTTAGGGAACGTGTTAGATCACTCAAAAGCTGGGGAAGAGAACAATTTCCAAACCTATTGGGAACAACCAGACAAACTGCATATCCACAACCAGCAATTAGACAAATCATGTATCACATCAGTGACCACATTAGCATATCTTTCTCAAACTGACTGTCCCTTGTGGAGTTTGACCTGAGTCCGTGCCAAGGTTGTGCTTGAGGAGGAGCCTTCCCACACTCTATCTGTCTGAATGCTTGGGAAGTGATGGGTGAAGCCTGTGACCTGCAGAAGCTGCTGTCAGGCAGAGAAGAAGACCCTCGTGTGGGGTTAGATGAGAGCCATGCGAGCAGGCATGTCCTGCTGTGGGAAAGGAGGCTCTTCAGCAATGGATGGGTTGACTGTGATGCCTGTACAGCTTTGTACAGCTCATGATAGAGTCTTAATGGGAGAAGGCGACTCTCCATTTTGGATGCAGGGGCATTCAGCAGCTGTATCTCTTGGCCAGACGAGTTTTCTGAACAGAAGCTGGTACAGAAGCTGGTGTTAGTGACCTGTCGCTGCAAAAACATCGTTCGCTTCCCATTGTAATGGCAGAATAACAGCAAAGTTGCCATGCAGAGGACATAAATCTATCAACTGCATGGCATTTCTGGAGGCTTATCCCAACACTAAAATAAGACTCATATAACCTGAAAGCTGGGTGCACTGATTTGTGCCTTGGAATTTCTCTCAGATCTAATACTAGAGTTTTGTGTATAAAAGCGAGTGGGTTATCCTGTGGAGACAGCATATTGTGCTTTGCTTCCCAGCATAGGTTTGCAGGAATTGCAGAACAATTAAGTTAGGAGCGCTATCATGCCAATGCATTGCTTTTAGAAGGAGCATCCTCTTCCTATTGCTTGTCATCTGACGTTCTCCATTTGTTTGAAGGATCATTCGCCAGCCCATTGACAGGATCTACTTTGCTGGCACAGAGACAGCCACCCAGTGGAGTGGATACATGGAAGGGGCAGTACAGGCAGGAGAGAGAGCAGCTAGAGAGGTATGGACCTTTGATTTGCTTTGATTGTCTCTATTAAAACGCTATAAGGTGCAGCTCATAGGGTCCCAGAAGAATACCAGGAAAGAATGCGAACCAAAGTGCTTTTTCAAACAAACAACCAAAAAAAACCCCACAAACTTAATTTAGTTTATTGTTTAATAAAGTGAAGTCCAAAATATCACAAGGATCAGAACATTGTACAGTATGTTGCTGCACTAGAGGTTTAAAATGAAGTTCACGCAGTGCACTTGCTGCCTATGGAAGAAGCCCTTCAACCTGACAATATCCTTAGACACTTTTGCAACGCCTGTCAAATTAATCACAGTATGTTTAAAAGTAATTTAAGCAATTACACATGCTTGGCATTGTTTTCTGTGCAGCAGTGTGGAAATCTGAGCATTGTTCTTACTTTCCGTCTATCCCGTCTGTTTCTATCCTTTTACAAAAGAATGCAGTTAGCTAGGCATAACGGGCAACTCTGATGATGTCTAAATCTCCTCAGGATGACATACATTGGGCTAGATTCCCAGTCACAGTAAAATCCCTTTACAACAGTTTAGAGGGAGGGAAAAAAAGCATTAAAGGATATACATTATAGTTAGAGCTTCTGTATGGAAGAGTCACCGAGTTGTTATTTAACGGAAAATCAGCCCTTTGTCTGAATGTCTTATCCCCCTTACAAGCATCATTACTCGTTCTGTTTTGAGTTACCTAATTTCTTTTCTCTTTTCTTTTCACTGTGCCCACAAGTACTGGTTTAAAAATTCTTATCTGTCTCTTCTAGAGACATTAATCTGCCCCTCTATGATTGTTACAATCAGTTTATTGTCAAAAAAATCCTTGCTGAACTCGTGCTACTCAGACAGCCGAGAGAGAACTTCATAATCCTAACCTTTGGTGTTTCTCTTTTGTTCTCTTCTTAGTTTTGGTTCAGACAGTACCACTGCTAGTAAAATCTGCCACATGAGAGCATGGCAGTAACCTCACCTTAGAATCTCTCAGCCTGACACATGAAAAAGCATTTTTACTTCTACTAAGAAGTAGTTTAAAATAATCATCTAGAAAATCAGCAGTTCATGTGAAATTCTGTGTGAAGCTCTACTTTTTACCAGCAGGTAATGACACTGGAATGACACTGGAGCTGTCCTTTTATCCTTAAAGCAGTGGTTAGGCCCATGATCAGTTGATGACCTGCTACTGTATCTTCACACAAAGTGTCATAGCTGCCTCCTCTCCTTCCTTTGCTCATAGGAATACAGAAATCTCTATATTTACCAGTTTAGCACACTTTCAGCTAATCATAGATATGTTTTTACTCAATGTCACTTGTTCTGACTTGCTCTGTTTTTCCAGTGTGTTTTTTTTCCTATTGTGTTTTTATTTTTTCTGCATATGATAATTTTTATTTTAGATATTATACAATATGGGGAAGATCTCAAAGAATGAAATTTGGATGCCTGAGCCAGAGTCAAAGGTAAGTTTTACTTTCGCATTGACATCAGAGCAATAGTCGAGCCCCCCTGGTCAAGATTCAATCCCTGTCCGAATGACTACTGCAACTTTTTAATTTACTCACACATTGATGGCATTCACTTGCTCATTTCCTCCATGGAATATTGTATACTCTGCCTAACAAACGGGTGACCAGATATGGGCACAATGATCTTGTAGCCTGGAAGACTGGAAAAATTCAGGAAATTAGTCTAATTCTGCCCAGGCAATTGTTTTAAGTCTAATATATTCAACTTCCTAACCAATCATGGGTAGTTTCTGTTAGCTACTGCCTTCTCTCTAAGGTGGCCTCATGGCACAGCAGAAATTACACATTTCGTAGTCTTCCTCCCATCTTATCTGGTGATCAGTTAAATCTTGTGATCAGTAATATAGCAGGAGCCGCTTGCGGTCTTACCTCACACAGTGAGTGAGTCTCTGTGCTAATGAGAACTGACCTGTCTTCCAGGACGTCCCAGCCCGACCGTTTACTACTACCTTTTGGGAAAGAAACTTGCCATCTGCACCAGGACTGCTGTGTCTGATTGGATCTACTGCTTTTTTCAGCTCAGTAGCTGCTGTAGGGCTGTTTGCCTACAAAAAGGGACTACTAATTCGAAACTAGGGTGCTCTGACTGCCCACTTGAAGCTGCACACCCCTGTTCTCCCTTTTACCAGATGAGTGTTATTTTGGGAGAGAAATGACATGGACAACTGGAAAAGACAAAAGTTGTTCTCATGGTGATTTTCTTTTTATTATCATAATTAATGCATTACATCTACTGCAATTGCTACCAGCAAAACACAACAGATCAACTTGGAGGGGAGCATTTTTTTTCAGATTTGCCTTCTCAATTTTTTTTTTGATTGAACGTGATATTATCAATGGTATATTCTTAATACAGACAAGGGAAAATGCAGATCAGAGTTTTCTTCAAAAGACTAAAAGGCCTTGGATAATGCATTCATTGCAGCTCGTGTGATATTTTTTATCACACAAGTTAAAAAATACTTTTACGTACTCACTTCAGTTAGTGGCTCAGAATATTTGAGGTTTTTCCTGTAATATCCCTACTGCACAGCAGAGAAAAACATGTCAATCAGAGATAGAAATGGTAAATTAATTTTCAAATGCATTTGATTAATTATTAAACATCACAATGTGAAACATAATGATGAGCTGGATGAATAGAGATAATTAGCATGAATTAGATGACTAAACAGCAAGAGAAGAAACGTGAGTGGGCTTTATTCTACCTGTTACCGAACAAAGAACTACACTTATCTTTTGTGAAATGTCTGCATTTGAGTGAGTCTTATGCTTTGCGACATTTCAACAAAGTGGCTCTTGGTTATTTCTTGGCCCAAGAGAATTCAATCCAGCCTGGACATTTGCTAATAAAGTGGGGTAAAATTAACTAGCAAAGGTAGAGCCCCTCTGACTTACAGCAGATGCTAGCTGTTATTTTCAGGATGCCATCAGCTTCCTGGCTCCCTATCAATTTGCTGTCCCTCATTTTACTGTCTTCCTACAATAAGTGGAAATATATTTGGGGCTTGAATTACTGCCTTGTAAATTACAGTAATTGGATGCATCTTCCTGTTCCGCTCTTGTTATGTATATGGCACACATAAAATAATCACTTTAGTGTTAACCTAAGTTTATGTTTCAAAATATACCATCATTATGCAGGGTTTCTTGCCATGAATGTAAGCACTGTATGGAATCATGTGTCCATGAACTCAGTTGTCATTCAACATCAGTTAAACGTGCCTTTAAATAGTCCCAAAACCTTGATAAGAAGATCTATTCAATAAACTTTTCTTCATATTCTTTCACTTGTACCCTTTTTTTTTTGCAAGATTGCTGATGGCTTTGATGATTTGCTGATGGGTTTGATGCTGATGGATTTGATGATTTGGATTTCCAGGCTTGTGTTAAATGTTGAAGCCTATTATGTATAGCAGTAGCCAAAACCCTCGTTTAGCTTTGCGTATTCAGTATTTACAAGCCCACGGAAATACCTACCTATCCTGCGATATGACTTCCTTCCTGACCTCCGTGTCTAACACCACACTCATGTGTCATCTCATTTTTCAGCAGGAAAGCTTTTAGTCACTATAATTTAGTGTAGGCTAATCTCAGCATAGGTGCTGATGGACTCAACCGTGGGACCTATTTCCAAAGCAAAGGGATGCTTCAGATGGCCACTTGCTGCCAGACCTATTTCAGAGCTGAACAAGGTCCTGGCGTCAGTGTGAAGCACAGTGGGGGCAAAAAAATAGGGTTGTAGTAAAGGTAAGTGCCTGCTGTACCAACCGTTTCATCATTAGCAGCTGTACTGGGTAAGGTTCAGCCAGCGACCGCCAGTTTCCATGTTGGGGGAAAGCCAATAAGAGTATTAGAAAGACCTTCTAGATTTTTAGATTAAACTTTATCATCTACCTTGAACTTGCACAGGCACTTCAAATTACCTGTGCTGGAAAGGATAAAATAGTCTCATAAGGAAGCAACGACGCTGGATTTTGAATGCACTAAGATATGGTATTAAATACTTATTTGAAGAGAACTTACATCAAAGGAATTTTTGACAGGTCCTTTCAGAATCTACATTAGCAACCTTCGGGAGTGCTACTGCTGTTATGCATTTGTGTAACATTGTGTACACGTTTAAGGAATATTTCATTGTCTGAAAAACACTACCCTTGTCTGTTGAAAAACATTCATATTTACGTGTATTTATAGCAGTTGGAACCATTCGTTTATGTTTTGATTTGAAATTTGACTTCTATTTCACAGAAGAAAAGAAAAGATCTTCTGTGCACATGCAAGAGGAAATCCAGATAAATGAGAGTGCATGTGACTGACACTATCCAGGCTCTCTTGTCACTTAGCCACGCACATTTATATTGCAATTTGTTTGGGTTTTGAAGTGCAACTGTAATTCAATTGAATTAGTCTCAGACTGTTTAACAAAGCCAGGCACGATGTTCCACACTTCACAAGGAAAAAGCTGCTGTGGGAATGGCAACTGGCAAATGAAATGAAAGAGCCTGATTAAAATTGGCATTTCTGAAACTCCTGCAGCTCCTGGGCGCCATGCTGCTACCGAGAAAGGGCAGCGTTTGCGCCTGTCGGAGATTACAGACCTGCTTCCATTCTGCTTTAGTGGCCCTTTGACAATCAGAGCAATTTTCCTGTTTAATCATTAAACATTTAGCTTAAATATTAAACAGCCAGCCAGCTTTCTCAAACCAGTTTTGAAAGAGAATGGGGCTGGCCCTATCACCGCTGACAAGTCCCCAAGTGAACCGCTGTAGGAGAGGAGAGGCTGGAGCACGTCCTCCCACCGGGAGCTAAGCAGAGCCCACTCCCAGGCCAGCGGTGGGACCTGGGAGAGCCTTTGAGCCCCGCTCTGGAGAGGGGATGTTTTCTTGTTGCCCCGACCGTGGAGGCAGCGCTCAGAGGCCGCCCCGCTGAAGGTGACGGGCACAAGCAAGAGAGGGAGGGCCCTTACCAAACCCCTCAGCGCTGCGGTGGTGCTGGATTTCGTCTGTAGCTGTGGGGAAAAGGAGGGAGCCAGCTGGAAAAGGCTGCTGATTGCTGCTTGTAAATAAAGCAAAGACCAGAGCAAGCAGCGGCTGCGGGAGCAACAGATGGAAAAGAGAGAGGGGAAAAAAAATATTCCCCAGACTGGCTCACAGTGAAGTAAGCAGCACAGTGGGTTAGTTGAGACAGTCAGAAAAAAAAAAAAGCAAATGGAGGAGAAGTGCTGCAGACAACCCGAATCCTTTCTTCGGCTGCTGTTTTTACGTGTCACGCCTGCCTCTCATGGCTTATCACTTACTTTTAACCTTTTCACATCTTTGGGAGCTCAAGAAGTTATATTTTCTCTGGGAGTAGAGAGGAAAGAAGGCAAAAGGGACCTTAATTATCATGTCAGGCTCACCAGGTCTTGTTTACAAGTTACCATCCACTTTTGAGTCCATCTCCAATCACACTGGTGAAAGTCAGGCAGGCAGGCGACAGCCCCGTCCACCCCTGCCCCTTGCAGAAGAGGGACAACCAAGGCCCCATCAGGTGATACAAGGCAGCAGAGCCAACCTCAAAAGCTTCTCCATGAAATCACTCCCTGTAGTCTGCGCCTCACCTCTATAGAGTTGCTGTTCAGGCCATTCTGTGTTTAAATTTTGTTTTTGCTCTGTTTGAGTGCTTCTCCCAGGATCAGACATACTCCCAACCTTAGGCAGAAAGTAGAATTATGTATTTGAATAAACATATCACCCAGAGGCATCTGTCTGATGTTACACAGCCTGCTAGGATCATCAGATGATACAGGTTTCCCACCAGTGAGTTCCCCCATCTCACTGACCAGATTCTGCTGCCTACCAGTAATTGCCTTCCTCGAGTCAGAAACCATGCCATGGAGCAGCTAGAGGATGTGTTGTATTCTTTCCACACAAAACAACTCAGTGTTCATACTAGACAACTAGCAGCAAGAAATGGACAAATCTAGACAGTCCTGTGAAAATATCTTTTTTTTTCCTGATCTTGTGTTGCTTTTCCTTCATGAACAACCAACTTTGCTTTATAAATATTCCCCATAATAGATGCTTTCCACATACAAGAAAACAAATTTCATCTTGGTTAAAATCCAGTTGGGGAACTTAAATGCTCTCTGTTAGTCAACTGTAACCTTTTTTGTATCCACTCAGCTCCAGCATTTGGTGATTAATGTTTGGGCTGAAGCTGTATTCACTGTTCTGCTCTTCATTTGTAGCCCTTGGCTTCTGAGTTTCTGTTCTTTTATTTTTTCTTACATTGTGTGTGTTTGTCCTCATTTTATATCACAGAAGCAGAATAATACATCAGAAGAGCAGGAAAATAAAAATTTTCCAAGTAGAATGGTGTTATAAAAGGGGAGTAACTTTAACAGAGTGGCACTATCCTCTGAGAAGGCCCCAAGAAGGCCAGCAGTGTCTTAGAGATACTCTAGTGCCCTCTTCCAGGGATCCCAAGTAAATGTGATTTTTCCTTATCCTATAGTGATGAAAAGATTAGACAGAGGTGTAATTTTATGCTGTCTATGACTTTATCAACATACTGCAGATGTTCTTTGTTATGTATACCTCCACCCTCTTATTCTTCATCTTTCTGAAATATAACTGTGAGCGCTGCTGCTACTTGCGGTGCAACAAAATAGCTTCCATTCAAGATAACATTAAAAATGAAGCAAAAGATTTACCTAAAGGCCAGTCAGTCTCATTCCCAACCCTGGAAAGGTGATGGAGCAGCTCATCCTTCATGCTATCATCTCCACGCACATGGAAGATAAGAAGCAGGAGCAGTCAGCAAAAATTCACTAAAAGGAATTCACGCTTAATCAATCTGATTTCCAACCATAGTTTTCTGTGATGGAATGGCTGCCTGGGTAGCTGAGGGGAGAACAGTGAATGTTGTCTCTCCTTGACTTCAGCAGGGTTTTTGATACTTTTGATACAACATCCTCTAACATCCTCATAGGCAACCTCAGGAAGTGCAGGCTGATTGAGCAGACCGTGCGGTGGATTCAGAACTGGCTGAATGACAGAGCCCAGAGGATTGTGACCCACGGTGCAAAGTCTAATTGGAGGCCAAGCACTAGTGAGTGGTGTCCCCTAGGGGTCAATACTGGGTGCACTGTTGCTCAATTTATTCATCAATGACAGAGGTGAAATGACAGATTGCACTCTCAGCAAGTTTCCAGATGATACAAAATGGGGAGAAGGGACTGAGACTCCATAGGCTTTCAGTCAGAGGGACCTGGAGAGATTGGAGAGATGGGAGAGATTGGACTCATGAAGTCCAACAAAGGGACGTGCAAGTCCTGCACCTGGGGAGGAACCTGCACAGCCTGCACCAGGTCTACCTATGCGCCTGTGCAGGCAGGGAGCTGGCTGACTGGGAAGCAGCTCTGCAGAGGCCCTGGGATTCATTCCTGTTGGACAATGAGTTGACCATGAGCCAGCAGTTGTGGCCAAGAAAGACAGTGGTATCTTGTGCTGCATTAGGAAGGGCACTGCCAGCAGGTCAAAGAAGGGGGTTTACCACCTCTACTCACCACTGGTGAGGGCACATCTGGAATACTGTGTCCAGGTTTGGTCTCCCCAATAAATAAGCTGTGGAGCTCCTGCAGCAAGCCCAGTGGAGGGCTACTAAGATGATAAAGGCACTGAAGCATTTCTCATATAGCAAAGGCTGTGAGAGCTGGAGCTGTTCAGCTTGGAGAAGAGAAAACTGAGAGGGGGATCTTACCAATGTGTGTAAGTACCTGAGGCTGCAACCTGACTCTTTTCGGTGACAGGAGAAGAAACAATGGGCACAAACTGACACAATAAGAAGCTCTGTCTGAACATAAGAAAAAAACACATCTTTACTGTGAAGGTGACAGGGCACTAGAACAGGTTGCCCAGAGAGGCTGTGGAGATATTCAAAAGCTGTCAGGACAAGATCCTGAGCCACATGCTCTAGGTGACCTTGCTTGCACAAGGGATTTGGATTAGACAGTGTCCAGGGTTCACTTTCAATTCTGTGTTTCTCTGGTTCTGTGATCCTGCAATTATCGCTTTTGCTGATGTTTGGACTTCCATGGTCAGACCTCCATGTCAAAACTGCTTGGATCTTAGCCTAAACACTATCATTTTAATCAAACCTTTGGTTAGGTCCAGAGTTTCCAGCTGAAGTAGGAAAAGCAGAGTCCATCCTTGGAGGGGGACTGCTGTTTAAACACACAGGTTTCCTGCCTACAGACAGCTGTGACACAGCACGGCAAGCAGCCACCCTTCTGCACTGAAGCACAATATAGCAGTGCTGAACACTGAAATAAATGGTGCCATCTTCTGGCTACCTAATATCATTGTTTTATCACTTCAGAAAGGAAAATATGGCCAAAGCTTAATGTTCGCTTTTCAGAAAGGTCCCCATGGGTATTTCTGCAGTAGTTCTTACAATTCCTTCTGGGCACCCAAAATATCTGCTTCTGGAGTAGAAACACAGCAAAGGAAAAGGATATAAGCTCCTGATTTTAAGCCCTGTTTTTCACCTGTCTCCAAGCTCCTTTATGTCTTGCAGGAGAAAGCAGAGAGAAGCAGCCTCCAGCCGTGTGGTCTCTGTGCATGGTGAACGCTTGCACAAGCATTCACCACATGCCGACATTAATCAGAGCAGTGAAATGTCTTTTGTACCACCTCTGTGCCGCGTCCAAGAGTTTCTCCAAGGGGCAGCGTAAGTCTTTCTTGCTGTTTGGCAGCGCCAAGGAGCTGCAACAGGAGGGTGAGGCAGCCCTGAAGGCACACGAGCCCTCCCATCCCTTGCAAAGCGGGGGTTCCTCTTTCTGCTTTACCAAGATAGATAGAGAAAGGGGTGTTGGCTCAAACACTTCACCTTTCAAAAAAGCTCTCTAACTGGCCAACCTCCAGCTGATGAAGAAATGATTGGGAAATGACACGCTTTCTAATATAGTTTAATATTTTCCTTCCATTGTGGGCTGAACTGGCATGTGCAGGCTGGTTTAAGGTCTCCTCCGGATTTTGATTAAGTACAAGCATACGTTTCAGGTGTGTGCTAATGACTGCACAACCTGACGGGACATCTCGCTGCCTCAGATCTCGAATGGTAGTTTCCGCATCTGAAATTATAATGTAATTTCTTCTAAATGCACCACTGCTGTGCAAAGTGTTTTCTTACATCTTGGAGCATATGCAAATTGCGGGTGAACAGCCTGAGAGCTGTCAAGGACGCCTCAGTGCATTATTAATAGGCTTCCTTCTCTCCTTTCCTTCTCTCCTATGCATTAGAGCATATCAGAGTGCCGTGACAATTGTCATTAGGCTGCAGCGCAGGAACGCACCCAGCTCTCTGACAAGCCCAGGCAGCCAAAGATGATGGTGGTTCTGCTGGGTACCACTATTTTACCTGCAGCTTCAGCAAGCCTGGGCTCTGCTATGGAAAGTGCATTGACAAGAACCCACAGATTCACTATTTGCATTCAGTGACATTATGTCCTGGACCGGATAAGAATGGTCTTTATTTGCTCACACTCATTCCACTCTAGACCAGACAAATGGATTTGGATGAGCCTTTTTTACCGTCAAGATGAAGGGAGGAGTCTTCAGAACCCAGAGTCACTGATTACTTTGTTAGGGTCATTGAGGTGAGGAGTGACTAAAAAATATTAAAAGAGAATCATTTGTATGCATAGCAGAAACCATACCTCAGTAAAAGCTAATAATCCTAATAAACATCTTCCGCTGTTCGTTAAAACAAGGTGAGACTGCTTTGGGCCTGCAATAGACATAAAGATTTAAAGCAAACTTTCAGCAAAAAAAGGTTTGCTTCTTTTCAGCACGTCCATGAAGAAGAGAAAAATGATGAGCTAATATTGTATCAGGTAAAGACCCAACAGACTAGACCTTTAAATAAGTCTTATACACTTAATTGCAGCTACTTAAAATTCATCCTTTAGCTATTTCATTAACAAGCTTGGCTATTAACAAGCTAGACATTTCTAGGCCTAGCTTGTTGCTGCTGACCACACCAATCATTCAAATTAAACCAACTTAGAAACTATCTGGCTCTGATGTACTGCTATTACAGCAGAATCTGGCACTCAGCTACTACCAGCTCTACTAGCAAACTTGTAAATTCTTACTAAAGAGGATATCTCACCTTTATTTTTCTCTCCAACAAAAAACCAAAATGATTGTGTGACCAGTCTGCATAAAGAATAGCTATGCATTAGCATACTAGGTATGTAAAAACATGTTAACATACAATGCATTTACTTGCACCAAAGAAAGTTCACACCATCCCTTTGTATTTCTTTAAAGATTAACATTCCAATGAAGTATTTAAGAACCTGTCATCAGTGTTTGATGAGAGGTGGAAGCTGCCTCATTTTGTATGAAAGCTTTATCTGTGACATCTGCATGGCTGGTTTATGACACATGACCCTAGCCCAAGGAGCACTTGCAATCTTCTGAAGCAGCAGCTGGAAGCTTGGTGAGGTACCCTCAGGTCTCTTAAAAGGCACACAACACAACTGTGCCCAGGCTCCTGAATTTCTCTCCATGTGTCCAATTACCCACATGTTCTTTGAAAATATCTAACCATATCAATAATGTCTTTGCAGAACAGGAGAAATGTGCATATTGGAAAGCTCTCCAAAACTGAGTTCTTTCCATATATTTGAAGCACATAATTGAGAGGCTGAAGTTAGAAACACAGCCAGTTTAGGTATCCTCCATCACTGACACAGAGGAATGTCCAAAAGACTCCTCCTGTCTCAGATGAGCTGCACGAACAAGCAAGAAGTACCTTCTTCTCACTCGCTGAACCAAAGAGTCCTCTTTGGTTCTAGGGACACAAAAAACTCAGAATTCCATTCCTGTAAGCAACTCAAGGCAGAAAATGGGACTTAATACGATGGTGTAAGTGAAATAGAAAGCCTACTCTGGTTTTCAGTAGATATTGAACTGTACCACAGGTCTGTATTTGTGTGCATTGTTTTTATTTAATTCTATTTTTTACTAATTTCTGAAAACAGTTTTACTCATCTCTCTCTTTTTTTTTTTTTTTCTCCTGAGGAAATGCTACAGGTCTGAGAGGAATAAATCCTGGCTTGAGCCAGAATGAAAATTTAACTCAGTTCTTCAACTTAGCTCAAGATTTACTTCAGAAGAGTAGATTGGTATAATTGTACAAGGTGAGAGAAAAGATGATCTTCAATTCTCATGCTAGAAGTAGGTTTTTGGGTGATTTAGTAGAACAATAACAAATGAATAGCTGCTCTAGCCTCTTCTAAACACCTGAGTGAGATTTTTAATTGGCTTCTCAGGAAATCACATCATTAGTATTTACAATCATATCATTAGTGTAGATTTCATACAAAACATGTTTCTATGCATTAAGGTGTCCAAATCTGAACTAGACTGCTGGGAATAATGATGTGTTATCCCAACTGATATAGTCTCTTTGACATGTACTCTGAAAGCTTTGTAAAAACAGAATCAGCATCTCCTCTGGCATGAAACAGAATATATCTGAGCAAAAGGTTAAAGACTAGTTTAAATTTGACACAGCATAGTAATATTTAAGAGGCATTACCTGTTGTTAGCTCTTCTGAAGGCCTTCAAAATGCATTGCTGCCTATGACACGTTTCTTAGAGGACATACAGAACATAAAAAGGATTAGCTGAGCATATTCTTATTAGTATTTGTTTTCCTTTATAACTTGTAAGTAATACTGCAAGTTAAGTTTACAGAAAGAGCACTATATGCTTTTGATCCATTTTTTATATGGATGGTTAGATTTTTCTGGTATTCACACACCGTGCTTGTGCAAAACACATCCCTTCCCAAGGCCATATATGTTTTTCAATTACAGCCATGTACCACCCTTGATTTTGCTAACTAGACAAAAAGAACCCCAGCTGTCCTCCTCTGTGCATGCTCTGTGAAATGAGATGCTGCACTGGGACTAGAAAGAGGTGGATTATATTTCTAGCACAGACACAGAGCTGTTGGATGAAAATGGGTCAATGATACCGTCTCTTTCCTTTCGGGTGTCATATGTTCACACTATGTTCTTTGGTACAAGGAATGTTTCTTCCACATGTTCAGATATTCTAAGCCTACTACTACTGTCAATAATAATAATTTCTTACAGTTAAGACAATTGGTCATCTACATGTTAAAAAGAATTATTGTTGAATATACTTTTTTTTTCTTTACAGAGCTGTGTTTGTTTACAGAGAGAAGCTGAAATTTTCACCAGGTGTAAGAAATGTGAGATGTTGTGTTACTAAATAATATTCACTATCACAATCAAAACAGAAAGGAGGCTTTAGATTCACAAAACAAGTCTCAAACAATATTATGACATGACAATATTTATTGATTCTAATTAAGGTTAAAAAAAGGTTCACAGCTGTCAGATAAAAATATCTGCAGAGCCTTGAAAAGGGAACTTATGAAGAAAAACAAGGGAGACAGTCACCACAGAGGCACTTGAGAAAATGCTACAGTTATAAAAGGCACAAATTAATCACGCACACAGCATATATATTCTTGCAAAGTGAAGTCACATTTCTTATTCCAAAGCACAGAGGCAGGCACCACTTAACACCAACCTGTACTTGCACACGGGACACACACTAGAAGCTGCAGTCTATGACAATACATAAATGATTCAGTTGTAGGGATCCTCCGAAAGCGAGACAACTTTGGCCGTCTTGTTTTTATCTCTTTTGAAGAACAGACTACAGACTGTGAGACCAAGATAGTCTTAAAGCGGAGATATAAAACGGAATGTTAGTCTGTTTAAAAGTGTATTTGTGGGCACTTGTAATCTGCGTTTTAAGTGCGTTTGGTTCTTGACTGAAAATCCTGGTAGTTGTGTTGTCATTTAATTCTGACTCCCTTTTGTACTAAGGCAGCCTGCTAAGACATAGAATTCCTTCTTCCTCAAATATAATTTTAGTTCATATCTCAAGCAAACAAAAAAACCCCGGAACTTAAGATTTCTGCACTTAAATAAAGCTTACCTAAGTAACATCATAGTCTCACTGAAGAAGCAGCAAGATTATTTAATAAAAGCCTCTTGCCTTCTGATCCAATGATGGACAACACTTGCATGTAAATTTTATTGTAATTAATGTCTTTGTCTTATTGACAGTGAAGATGCTATTTGGAATCAAGATCTGCATTGAGAAAAAAAAAAGTGCCATTTAAGGAACAACATGAGTGCATTGGGCTGACTCAGAATGCTGCTTCCCTTGTTATTTTTGAGTAGTTTACACAAGTAGCTCTCAAGTACTTTGGTTAACACAGATTTTTCACAGTAAGACCTGACATTTTCTGCAATATATAATTGCTATTGGAACAGTGTACAAGCGAGACACCTTTTATAGCAAACTAAGATCTTTAGATATACACATGATTATGCAAATCATTTCATAACAGAAAAATAAGATTATTTCCATGGTTGTTTCTATAACACATTTTTTCAAGTTGGAAAACAGATGGATTTTTTCATGACAGTCGATTTCTCATCAAACATGTTAATCATTTATGAATAGGGCACTGCTGAATACCTGTTAGATCTGATCAAATTTATCTCTCTGAAGGTTCACTATTAAATGATTTTTAAAAGTAAATCAGTGCTAACAATTTCCTTTACCCGCAGGAAAGCATTTTCAATTATCCACCTACATTCATCAGTTCTCTCAGCACACTGGCATACACATACAAAAAGTATCTTATTTTCCTTTTATTTGAAACACATTGAGAAAACAAGAGCAAACACTTGCTTTTAATCACAATGGTCATAGACTCCACAGCATAATTGTAAGGTCCTAATGGGACACTGCCATAGCCTTAAAGAGAGAATTCCTAATGCTTAAGGAGTCTGCAAAAGGAGTTAAAATCTTTGAAAAATATCATGAAAAGATCTGCTTATGAGTCAGCTACTTCTGTTAAATTCTGTTTTTCCTTAGTTTTCTCCTCTGGCACAGAGCATTTTCTTGTTGAACTCCCAAAAAAACCTCTTCCAGATTCAGGAGCAAAAGACTGACACAGATACATTTCAGACATGAATAAAAGCAACCTGTCTTTATCAATCTCAAGGGTTTGATCCCCATTCCAAATCTGCAGAGTATTTCTAGGGCAGAAGCGGGTCTTGAATTTCAAGTAGTTCGGCAGATAAGTCATTCTGCAAATGCTGCAGAGCTTTATACGTACATACGTACTACATAAGGATATATTTACTACCTAAAACTTACAAATATTAGACTAAAAGTTTAAATTCTTCCCAAATTTAGGTTCTTATGTCTATTTTTGTCCTGAGAATTATCTAAACTGCAATAGGTCTGAGCTCATACAGTTCCCGTTCAGCTTTGTATTCGCAATTCTTTCAAGACATAAATCACAGAGAGAAAGACCACGTACAAGTACTCCAGATGAATTTTAGGGCAGTTAAATGTCCTAGCCAATTACTGATCTGTGTGATCTAATCAGAAAGCCTATATGCACCATCCGTCTGACTTCAGGATCTTTATGTCTGAAAAGTTCCCTGATGCATTTTAAAAGGCTGTTATGAGGATACTGTGTTGCGATAAAATCCAAACTGCTGCTACAGAAAGATTTTTAACTGTCACATCAAGTTTAAAAGAACAAAATCTAAGGGCCACAACCTGATACGCTACTCACAAATATTACAGCTTTATAAGTATTTTAGTAGATTTCCATGGGACCATTTGGAGAGTAAAGCGCTACTCAGCCTGAACAAGGAGATCAGTCACTAGCCCCAAAAGTCTGCATGAGAGTGATGATACAATTCCTCTACCATCTGTTCACCCCTGCCACCGAATATATTGTTATTATACTTCCCTCCTTAGTATGTTTGTTTGTTTGTTATAACCACTCTTGTAATTTCTTTATAGATAAACCATCACAGCTAAAGACAAAAGTGCAGCAGACGGGCTCAGGAAAATTCCAGCTTTGCAAATTTTCTCAAAATCTGTGCGCACTGGACCAACTCTGCCCTCAGTTATACCTGTGACTTCCTGTCATGCCTTGCAGATATAAAACAGCAGAATTATCCAGAAAAACATTTCAGTGATGCTTGCAGCCAAGCACCCAGGTCTGAGGGAGATTTTTTTTTAACCCGTTTTACACAGTCTGAAAGTGACCAAACCTGGGAGGGTAAAAGCAGCTGTAGATGACTATCCTACCCGTGGTTCCTTTTGATTCCCTGTCGTTTATACCCTTGACTGGCTATCAAAGGTGCACAGTCAGCACCACACTGCACAGCAGGCTGAACTGAAGTACTAATTACATTGATCTTGTTGTTAGAAAAGACTGAAGTTCTGAATCAGGGTGCTGAATTAAGCTGCGTTCAGCATTAAGCAAGTGTTGAGATGCAGATAAAGTTACTATTTATCACACTAAAGATACAGTTTCAAGCCCATTGTACCCTACCAAGCAAGGGTACCTGTCCCAAGGTGTTCAAAGTCTAAAGCTAAGTAAATGAAAGAAAGGAAAGAGATAAGAAAATGATGCAGGGCAATTTTATGGCCTACATTACAGCTTCCTGGGGTAAGCAGAGGTTAATTTGTTTTCCTGATATCTTTCAGTAACTTAAGGAGGTAAAACCGTAGAGTCATGGAGGCACGAGACGTGGTAAAAAATGTTCCCAAATCTACGTCTGCACCCTCATATTAACACACGGCTCCCAGTCGACACGCGAGCCCGTCACCCTGATCAGCCCTATTGCTTTGTGCACAGGTTGCGTCCTGGAGCCTGTCAGTTCCCTAGGCAGGGAAGATCAGATCTGACACAGAGACACTTGAGCTCTGCCCGTGCAGGCAGCATGAGCACAGCTGGGGAGACTGAAATTCAACTCTGTTGTCAAAGACAGTAAAGACATTTTATTTAACTCATTGTGTGACAACTATGCCATTGGAGAGGCTAATAAACTACAGGCATATTTGTTTGGGATTAGATGGATAAATTTAGACCAACATTTCAAAAGATATCCTCACCTGTTCTTTAAGTGCTGCCTGGCTTTCAGATATTCTGGATAAAAAAAAATAACTGAAAGATCTCCAATAGCCACTTGCATGAAATAATCCATTACTCCTTTTCTCAAACAGAGACAATGGGCAGAAATGCTTTGTTTATAGCTAGATATAGGCATGGCTATGAAGACTATGAAGGCCAGGGTCTGTTTCTGATGCAAAGGTAAAAATGTTTGTAAATCACAACAGAACAGGCTTTATTGAGGTATATTGTCACTTCTGTTCCAAGATATGGATTAAAGAGCTCAAGATGATAATGCTTGACAGGGTTTCCTAGAAATCCAACAACAAAAAGAAGTCAGAAGTACACCTGGATTCAAGGGTTTTTTTTTTCAGTCTAGATCTCCTTTACTTATACCTCCCTTTTAGCATCTTCGCTCTACTATTTTCTCCTCTTCTCCAGCCATGATCTCATTCTGGAGATAGGGAAGTACATGCCAAAAAAACAAAAAACAAACCTCTAAAAAAAGAAAACACAAAGTGTGAGGTTTTGTTTGGCACCTTTTTCAGTTTCTAACCAGAAGTCCTTTTTTGTAGGCAAATAGGCCCGCAGCTGCCAAAGAGGTGAAGAAAGTGGAAAATCCAATCAGCTTTATCAGTCCTGGTATAGACGGCAAGTTCCTCTCCCAAAAGGTTGTAGTGATGGGCAGAGCTGGCACATCCTGTAGGGAAGGAATCTATTACTAAGGTAACATTGTAACAGGAGAAAAAAAAAAAAAAAAGAGAAAAAAAGGTTGAAACAGTTCATGTTAGCAAAAAGTACAAGACCTCAAAATTTTCTTCTCATTTAGAAGAAAGAAGAAGAGGCACATGAGTAGAATTCATAGACTGGTTAAAGGTTACAGTTCTTTTTGATTCCCTGTTAGTGCTTCAATAGATGGGTGCCCTCTTTGGGCTTCCTTCATGTTTCTCTTTGAGAACGGGTAGTTTTGGTGAGAAAGGGAAAGACTATGGTGGTTTTGGTTTAGAGAACCTAACTGATAATAAGCTGAAAGATTTTTAACCCATCACCAGTATCAAAGGAAAAACAACCCATTTAAACTACAGAAATACTTACAGTTGATTCAGGTTCTGGCTTCCAAATTTCACTGTCTGGAATTTTCCTCATAGCAAACAGTATCTGAAATAAATAACAGTTAATTAGTAGATAACATTCATTTCCATAAAGGTGAAAAGGTCTGTGTTCTGGTTTTTGGTTTACAGCATTACTTTCTTAAGATAACTGGGCAAATAAATCTGTGATCAAATTTTAAAGAAAACCTGATCTTTGCACAAGTCATTTTTGGGGAGGTCTGATTCTTAGTAGGTTACTTCTAGGGGAAACAAAAACTTCCCTCTTAGAGGAAAGTGAAAAAAAAAAGGAGAAAGAAAAAAGAAAATCCTCGCCGTGATAAATTATTCAGTGAATATTAGATGTCAGAAATGGAATAAGGAGGTAATATGAGAATGTTTAAGAGTTTAGTACACTTAAACAAAAGTGTAAAACTAAAACAGAGAGGTATGTATCACACAGCTACTGAATGGGCAGCATATATATGAAGCCAGGAGTCATTTGTTTTGCAAATTTTACCATGGTGTAGGAAGAGGAACAGGAGCCTGTGAGGGATGACAGAATCTAATTTTCAGCCAGATAAAAGTAATATTAAAAAGAAAACCTTCACAACGTGAGAGTAACTACTTTAGCATTAAAGATACCAGAGATGAAGAGGAAAATAAAGATTAATTTATTTAAATGATGTATTTTAATGAAGTTATTTTTTAAAGATCATTTCTTAGGCGAAATAAAATGAAGATGACACTTTTTTTCTTTCATATTCTAGTTCCTTGTAGATTTAAGTAGGTTTTCATTCTTTTAAGATGGGCTTTTATTTTAGACAAGATTCAGAAATATTGTCAAGTCTTCTATCTAAAAAGAGTGAGAAGCACCCCTACATTAGATTACTCACTCTCACAAATAAATGAGCAAGGAGGAAAACAACACTTTTTTTTCCAACTAGTCAAGCTCATTTGACAAATGCTCTGCTTAGGCTTGCACAGCAGACCTAAGAGATTTCTCTTGCTGCTCCAGAAACATTTACAAAATATATTTGAGGAAATAGCCCTTTTAGGCCTATCAAGCAAGATATTTAAATTTTTGTGTGAGGACTATATATATATAAATACAATAACTCAGTGGTAATGCTCAGAAACATTTGAGGAAGGTACTTGCTCGGTCTGCATACCAGCAGAAGTGAGCTGTTATGAATGAGGCTATCTGCCATGACCTCTCCGTACGACTAACATAACATACTCATTTCTGGGGCAAAAAAAATGTCACGGTGAGAATCTTCTTATGGAAAAACAAAAAAGGATGTAATTCCAGGAAAGGGAGAAGAGTTTGATAAAATAGCTAGCTTACAGCCTAAATACTCCATCTAAATGCAAAAGCTTAGTTCTTTTAGCAGCCTATTCCCTTTTCAGGTATTTGCATCAAGATTTTGGAACGTCAAAAGTTGGCAACACTCAGTCCCCATTTGACCTCTAACCAGTTTACACAGGATACATGACAGCGCCTTTTGTTTTGGTCTGTACCTCTCTGGCTGCTCTCTCTCCAGCTTGGACGGCCCCCTCCATGTATCCACTCCATTCAGTAGCTGTCTCCGTGCCAGCAAAATAGATCCTGTCAAAGGGTTGCCGAAGAATCCTGGAGAGGGACAAGCAATAAGTAACACAATCTACATCAAGAAGGATGACTAAAATCCTCAGAACAAGAGCGTTTCAAATAATAATGAACACTTAAAGATAGTAACTTTGGCAAGAATCCCCCAAACTAATGCCAAATGTCACTGGCTTTCCAGGCTCCACAGTGCAGCATCCTAAAGTACAGTCTCATGATACCTAAGTAACAAGAAAAAAATGGGGTTGTTTTCTTTTTTACTCTTCATTGTCTTGTATTGTGGTGTATTTTTGATAGAAGTTGCAACTATTAGTATCATAAGAATTACTTTAAGAAGTAAGGTATCTATATGTTCTTCATTACAGCTGCTTTCCTGCTCTCAGTTCTTTCTAAATTGTGAAGACTCAAACTACAAGGAGGTCTATGGCACTACATTAAAAAGTATCAAGACAACCTGATCAGTAAGCCTTTTTTCTTTTTGGTAAATCCAATTTTCATGAGAAACATGTGCCTCGGAGGCCCGGTAGACAATGGCACGCTGACTAACGAAGTAAACTTTATCTACTAGGAGGAACAGTCCAGAGAGGTCATGCAGAACTGTCAATGGACTTAGTTCAGGAGTAGTTCATAACTGTCAGGACTTAGTTCTCTATCAGTATTTACAAAATACTAATCAAAGAAATGCTGGAAATGGTAACGCTGGTCTCAAATATCAAAAGCCTATTTTGCAAACAGGTTATAAAAACTTTAACGCTCCCTTTCAAGAATCTAGTTGGCTGCATTCACAGAATAACAGAAGTGGAAAAATAACCCCAATGTTACTGCTCTCATCCATCATAAAGCGCAATGGAGACAACTGATAAGTTTTTATATGTATTTAAAAAAAAAACAGTGATTTTAAAAGCATAATACCAGTAGAGCGACATAAGATTTATGACTCCTTCTGAGGTTGTATATTAACTTGGTCTTATCTTACTATACTGAAGTCCACCATTAACAGACATTGTACCTTCCATACTGAGTCATTACACCTGGTGGGAAGTATGCTGTGTAGCACCCTCCAGAATACTGCTCTTCACACCAGTTCTTCTCTTCATAATGCACTGGCTGTCAAAAGAGATTAGTTCACTCAAAGGCAGAACAAAATCCTAAGGAAACTAACAAAAGAACTGAGTAGGCAGTAGTGAAGAATAACTTATGATTTGTTGCATGCCAATGCCTGATAAGATCAACATTTAACAAGTTTCTTAACGCAGCATAACAAATCTTAATTTTAGACACAGCTAGCTATTTTTTTGTAAACAAGTTAATATGAAGACCATAGAAAAAAATCCTCAATCTGTCAACAAAAGTTTATGCTTTGAACCATGTAAAATGACGTTAACCTCTGGTGTAAACAGGTGTAATACTCATAATATGCACACTGGGTATACATACATATTGTTTAAAAATGCCAAGTATGGCACTTACATAGTTTTACTGTTATGTTTAAAATAACCTGATCTTGAAACTCATATCTACAACATTTAACTCACTTTAAATTGTCCTTGAAGGATAATGGACATTGATTACATAAATCAAGCGTGACAGCCCACAAATCCTGTCAGTTATTTACCATTACAGGGAAGACAAGTGAAGACAAAAATTAAAACATGCACAGCAATGGATCTCAGCAATTATCAAGAGAAGAAACTTCTCTTACTGCACACAGACCGGTAGGGAATTACAAGCCTGTTGAAGAAGACAACTGAGATTTATGGCATAGAAGTAACCACTGTGAGAGTCAGTCTCAGCACTGAAGCTGGAATACCAAGTCTGTGGTTTTTAATTGCTCCATAAGATCGTTCTTGTTCTCACTGTCAAATATAACACGAGATTTGCAACAACATCCTCTGTGCTCCTCTACAGAAAACAACATGCATCCCAGCAGCAGGTACCTTTCCAAAATGCTAGGGAGCCCTGTGCCAGAACACAGGTGCCTTCCAGTGCTGCTGTGCCATTCCCCGTTTCAACAAGCCTGACAAGAGACACCGCGGTTAACATTTTGTTCTTACATGTAAAGCGTCCTCTGATCCCAGAACCCTTGCATAGAGCTCACACAGCTGCTTCTTCCTGAAAGAAGATAAGCAACAAAGATTTCACTGTAAGGAAAGAGAAAACAAACTGTTGATAATATGCTGTCATTTGAGTGCATATTAAGAGAACAACATTTTGAGGGAACAAGTATTAATATCTGCTTAAGCCTGAGGCTCCAAGTCCTTCAGCATCTATCCCAATTGCTCTGGACCAGATCACTTTAGAAACAACTCTATTATTCAATAAAATCTTGTGGTGTAGAAGTGCCAGTTATGCAAGCCATCCCCTCAACACACCTTTAGCTGCCTACAGTCTAACCCAAAGATCTTCTAGGCTGTTAGGAAAAAAAAAAAGAAGTGAAGCTTTGTACTTTTTCTCTTGAAAGAGAGCCTAAATTATGATTTATTCCTACAAAGACACAGGTATTGACAGCCTGAGGCTCACAAAGAATCACTACTGTATATATCTATAAAATCTCATCCTGCTTTAGTATATGAGACTACCGATCCAAGAACATACCTTACTCTGTATCGAACTATGAATGCAATTAAGTTTGTTCCTCCAGGCTGCTGGGTCTTTCTGTTTACTGTTAGCTGCACTGCACTACTTCTCAAACAGACCAAGACGAACATGAAACAACAGTTAACTATTACAAAAAGCAAACACACAAGCACAACACCGGAAAGACTTTCCTTTGATTTATTTTTGGATGGACATCCTGTGTTCCACGAGTGGGTATGCAGAGCACAAGGCACAGCAGAAATACATCAGTCACAACTTTGCAGTTGTGTAGGCTACACTTAGAGCTATATAAACATACCAGAAAGCCATAAATATGCTCTAGCATGAAGCAGCACACCTCTGCAGGAGCTCAGCCATACCCAAAAGTCCTCCCTCTAAGCAGTGGTCTCTGTGCCCTGCAGACTGCCAACACTCCCATGGTGTCTGAACCAAATGGAACAACCTCAACAGCGCTTTCCAAATAAATGCCCTGCTAGGGACTGTCTGCTGCCCCTCACAAATGCCACTGCCTTCTGCTTTCTGGCAGGTTGGTCACACCATGGAGCTCACAGGAAAATGAGCATCACCTTGTGATACTTCTGCTCCTTTTAGCCCCATGACAAGGCTGGAGAGCACCCCTTGACACCTGCCTGCACCCTGCCCTTTCTCCACGTGGGAGTTGCACATTGCCTCAAAAGAGCCTCAGAAACGGCACAACAGTCCAAGCAGCTGCCATCTCCATTGCACAACTGTGCCTTATCATCGGTTTCTGGCCTGGAAATACCAGATAGAAGGTAGAGATGGGTTTCACTCCCTTAATTCTGAATCAAGTTGCAAAACAGCTTCCATCTCCTCTTGTAGCTATTGTTCCGGACAATGATTTGAAATAGCAGCCATAAACTCTAGATCTCACACCTCACATACAAGAACTATGTAAGACGGCACCCACTGTTGATAATGAGGTAAAGGGAAAGCCCAACATTTCACCAGGGAGCTGTCCCACCCTGCTCCTCTGCAGACTGAAGTAAGAAGCTGCAGTCAGAAGAGATTCTGCCCTGCAAACACCATCGCCTTTATCTAAGCCACATAAACTGGATGCATCCTGGGTGTACACTGGGATAACATTCAGGATCATGCTCCACCTTTTCCTGGACTCCAGTTTCCCCTGGAAGGACACTTGTACTTGTGGACAGGGAAGGAACTAGTTTAGTTTAACCCAGCACACTCCTGGCTTAGCAGACTGGGACAAGGAACACAGGATTCAGAGCAGCACCTCCAGCCTCTAGGCTGGGGTACATCTATTGGGAATCAACCCAAGCATAATATATAACATTCCGTACCAAAAAAGACTTTCCCAGTCTAAGGATTATGTCTCAAAAAAATGACCGTTCAAAATCCTTCACTTTAAAATCAAATATAAGCAACAGCAGAGTCAGATAATCACGCTAATGTTTTCAATACCCACATGAAAGCAGCTTGTCTTCCACGGTGCCTTAAAAGTAGCTATGGCATCCCTTCATTTCACAGAAACAGAAGATGTAATTAAATTCTGATGATGCCCAGATACATTTTGTATGTTGGCACACAGATGCCATTTGGTCTGTATGATGGTTTGAGATGTTGGATGCACTGGATTTCAGGATACCTTCACTGTTTTTTGGAGACCCTCCCAGGAAGTGACTGATAAAGTCTAAATGCTGAAGGAGAGGCTGCCTTATCTGTTTCTGCCAACACTGAAGGAACTCTGTGAACCAGAACTCTCTGATTTTCTCTGGAATCTCTGTCATTTCAAGATCCTGGGATATTAACAGACCCATTTAGGCCCATTATCCACAGACTGCAAGGTTGCCTGCAAAGCTAATTCTGAGATGAAAAAAACTTTTCCACTTAGGCAAGCTATCTAAAAATGCTTATTTGGACACTCAGAATTCCTTGTGACATGCTTTAAATAAAAATGTATTTACTCCATATTAAAATATGGATATCATATTTTCACTCTCCACTTACAGCTTTTTTCGATCAGATGATGTGAATCTGACCTGTCATTACTCCCAATCTTATGTTAATAATGGAGGAAAGAGCAGTACTGTGTGCATGAATGTGTTTTAACAAGTTAGTAGAAAAAAAAACTTTATCTGTGGTTGAAGACTGTTTTTTTTTTTTTTTTCTGCAGTTGAGAACTGGAGAGCTGATGGCAGCTTTTTCACCCATTCAGGATGTTGAGATCTCATTCACGTGGCTACAATCAAGGCTGTACTGAATTGCAAAGGCAGAAAAGACCTCTAGTGGCCTGACTTAGGATGATTAGCAAAATCAAACCAGTGTCCAAGCTTGTCCCTCCTGGCAGGCTTTCAAAGTGCTCAGTGCACCTGCAGGAGACCAACCAGAGGGGTGGCAGTGGGGTAATGAGATTGGCACTGGACCCTTCCTATAAAAAGTGACCTTAGCAGCCAGCAACCCTGTTGGAAATTGAGAACCCGGTCCAGGGACTAGGTGCCATGTTTGCTGTCAGTGTAGAGGAAACTCCATTTAATTCTCATGAGAACAAACAAGGGAGCTTCTTTCTTAAAGTGGCATTCCTATGCATCTTCACAAAGTTACAGACAACTTCCTTGGACACAGGGCTTTTTGTTTTCCTGCTCAGATCATTTAAAACAGAAGCTTAGACTCTATGCAAGCCTTCAGTGTTCGCCTATTCGCCTTTACCTTTCTTCTTTTGTGAGGTACGTCAATCTTCTACACTTTCGAGCGAGAATGAAGCTACAAGAAAGGAAGACCACAAACAAACAATTAACTTTTATTATGTTATTACCTATCCTGTATTATTTAAAATGTCTTATGATTCCATGTCATATAATTCCATTTACCTAGCACTGTTACTAGCTTTTGAGTCACTATCAAAAACACTCATTTCACTGCTGTGTATAATGGTATGGGCTATGCAAGCTCTCACACTGGCCCTTGCCTGCAGAACGCACGACATCATAGGAAACAACTCTGCAGTTTTGTTTAGCAGATTTTTATGAGTTGTTTTCTGATGCCCTAAATTAAGTACATGTGGAACACTGAGAAGTGAAGCCTGGGATGAAACAATTTTTGAAGATAGAACTTATTCCCTGGCTGTTTAGAAATAAAATAAGAATGAAATAATTCTAGTAGACATGTTCTAATTTAAGGAACCAGAAGCTTGACAGAAGGCAAATATTTTGAAATTTATAAAATAAATTGTAAGGAGAACTTTTTTGAAGCAAAAAGGATATAGAACATATTCACCATACATACAGCATATCAAGCCTTTAACTGTATATTTTGCTAAAGTTTTTCCTTTTAAAGGAGAAGGTCTTCCATTTAAATTGTTGCATCTAAAACAAAATAAAGAGATATTACTCAGACACCTTCTTTGTCTCTTACCCTATTATAGCAGGAAAGCTGCCATCAGGCTTAGTATCATCAAGTGTCAGACCAATTGCAGCATCCTCATCTTCAATGATCATGGTACCACAATAATCTAGTGATTGCATGGAGGAAAGAAGTTAGGAACCAGGTATTCAAACACAGGAACAGACTCTGGAGAGTCTGAAATATTCAGAACTCACTTGGAAACAGCCATAAACAACTTGATCTAAATGGATCTACACTGAGCAGGGTGTTGGTCCAGACGACATCCAGAGGCCCCTCCAAAGCTATATTATTCTCTGACTTTGTGATTATAATATAGAGATATATGAAAATGCAGAAAGTGAAATAAAAAAGAATCAAAGCCATCTCCACCAAGTGACAAAGACTACTGAACAGCTCCACTGATTTACAAGTGCAATGTTACCTGAGAAAATATTTATACATTGCTCTGAATATATGTTCTTCAAAGAAGAACAATTGTTCTTAAAAGCACAATGTGTAAACTATGAGTTTTATCAGGGAGTTGGAGTTACCTTTTCTCCAATCCATCTCAAAACTTAAAGACCAAAACATGTCAAGATACAGAAATCTTAGAATCACTCACTGACTAAAGGGGAAGCTATAATATCATAGAGATGAAGTGCAAATGATGTTTGTAGACAAATGGAGATGTCAACAATAGAGCCTTGGATTTTTATTTTAACCAGTAAAGAGACATGGTTAAAGGGCAGGTCCTCCTGGATTCAGGAGGAATTCCAAACAAGATTAGAGGAAGGTGGAAGCATTCATCATATAAATGGAGCCTAGGATTGCACATCCAGATGGAGGTGTCTATGTGAAAACACCTTAAATGAATCCTGCCCAAAGCATCCAGAAGGCAGACTTGTTGCAGACTGCTAACTCACAGAATAAAACTTTGGTCCATCACACTTCGTTTGCACATTTACCTTATTCCTTGTATAAGGGGGAGACCCTCATACCCAGCTGACACTGAAGAGGAGAGGACAACAAAAAACAACAGGGACCAGGTATAAGCCCACCTTGTCCTCTCCCATCATGCCTGTTCCCTTTTTTTTTTTTTTTTTTGTCTCCACCCACCAGCTTTTCCTCACAGACTCTCAAGTTTCCTGATCAAGGAAAGACAAGAATGGCATAGAAATGTATGAAATCTCATTTTAAGGTCTGTCATACCTTAAAAACACAGTGTGCTCTGTTACTATATACTGTTTCCCTCTATATACTATCCCTACTATATACCCTTTTCCTCTCTCTACCTCTACTCTCTATCGCTCTCTCTACTCCTTCATTAAAGCTCAATACCTTTTTTCCTCCAGAAAGTTTCCTTGTAGTACACAATGCACTTGATGACTGAGCCCATGGGGATTCGGTTGATCAACTGATTTCTCATCGGGGGCAAAGGTGGGTTGAAATGGATCTTCAAATCAAGAGTTGGGGGAATGGCACTGATCACATATTTGCTCTGGAAAAGAAATTACAATAAGGCAAATACACTCTCCACTTCGTCATATCTATATTACTTTAAGGATCTTAGCAGACATCTGTGAAGGGGTGTATTTACTGAAGCAATTTTGGCCCTTCATAAAACCCAGGCTGCTAAAACAACAAACAAGCATTATATAAGCCATCATCTGTTCCAATGACAGGCAGCTGTTATTTCCCCCAGCACTTGAAAAAACTCCAGTGGGAAGATTTTCTGGGTTACAAGAATCCATTACTCTCCTTTCTCTCTGGACTCCTCTGTTACAACTTGGAAAGCAAGAGTCTGAAATGCTTTTCACAGAAAAATTACCATTAATATACATTTTTATTTTCATCTTACAACTGTTCTTCCTTTATGAAGCTAATTGAACATAAAGGAGAGAAGCAATCAAAGAAAATTTTTGAACACGTACTTTATTATCCCATGCTTTTCAGACACCATGTTAAAGCCCTGCCCTTAGTATTAGTTAAAACAACGTGACATTCATTTTATCATAGCTGTCTTGATCTCCTCTACATTTTGTTAAAAGATTTTGGAGAAATCAAAAGGGGAAAAATTAAAGTTTTCTAAGCATCTTGGCACAAGCCTTTGCTTTTATGTAAAGTGTTTTACTACCTCATATAAGCCATGATCTAGGGTTTCCACTATGACATTTTCTCCTGACTGGTCAATACGAATTACTGGTTTTCTTAGCTTCACTCGGTCTCCCAGTCGCTCCATTATTTTCTCACTAATTTGGCCAGAACCTCCAACAAACTTCCTTTCCTGAAACACAGAAAAAGACAACTCAGAGTGGAATCAGCAGATCACTGCATATTAAGTCCACATCATGACAAACATTTTTCTCAGGATTCAAAGCAACCCCATTCTTCTGTTATCAAACTTTCAGGGAAGTTTGGCCGTTTTCCCTGGAAAATGTATCCGCGTTGCTTTTCCTTCAGTGAACTTCTGCCCTTCCTTTGTGTGACCACCAGCCAAAATTTAAGTCTCTGCGTAACCTCATGAGAAAATCCATTCTCATGTGACCTCCAAATGGATTCCAGAGACTTGTGTGAATCAGCAACACTTGTTAGCAGGACTTAACATTCTAAACATTTTAGCTCACTTTTATCCCTGCAAAAAAGGCCTATGCTTCAGAAAGAGGAACCCAGACTTTCATGATAAATAACTGAACTAAGAAGTGAAGTAGTTCACAGCAAAAAACTATCCTGTGACATCTAATCTTACTTAAACTCAAATAACCTCTAACATACTGCAGGATTCAAATAAATTTTTATATCCTGTATTAATATTTAAATTATTCATAGTCAGTTATATATTCATTTATTTCAATATATTCTAATATATTCTAATATATTTTTGTGTTTTTATTTTTATGCATTTATGTATTTATAATTTACATTTCTAAATACATAATTATTCCTAATATACTCAGTTATGTATAATTTACATTTCTACAGTAGAAGATCAACAGCTGATTTTTTACTTTATTGAAATGCAGACTCAGGACAAATTTACCAGTCTCCAAACATTTTACAGCAATATCAGAGATAAATAAGGGTGGCCATTTTCTTCAGACTGATTCAAAAATCTGAACAGCTTTGATCCTTGGAAGCTTGTGTCTTTACTAATCCAGCTCTGGGCTGTATTTGCAGTATTAGTTTAGAGCTTTCTGCACTCTCCTGCAGCTAGCGTAACCACCCCCATTAACTGCTTCTAAAGCAGCAAGCCTTTCATCTGCCTCGTGACAGAAAGCAGCATAACCAATATTTTCTTTTTTTAAAAGTGGATAAACAAAGTAGATATTCTAACCTGCATGCAAGAGAAAGTCAGAAGGAACTAATATAAATCTACTGGTCCCTTGGCCAATGCCTTCAACAGAAGCACAGACTTCTATGTCAGTGTTGCGAGATCTGTATTAGTGTGCAAGTCAATGGTTATCAGAGTGCTATTGAGTCAAAATCATGAAAGTCTCCATTTGTGCTTTCAATTCAAACAAGCAAGCAGAAGAATCAAGTGCAAACATGGACTCACAAAAGCAGCAAAATGTGGTCAACAGTACCTGCCCTCCGTTGGTAGTTGAGAATATCCTGGCAGTCCCCCCACACTGCTTCACGTACCACAAAAACCAAAGGGCAGAGACCTCGTGGGGTTCAGAAGTGACATCTACATTCACAAATAGAGTTGCAAAATTCTTGGCAGTCCTGCACCATAGATGAGAAAATTAGCTAACATAAAAGCTAAAAGAAGACACCAATCTTGTTCATTATCAGGGAAAAGACCTTCTTTGGCAACTTTTTCTTCCATTGAAGTTGAAAGCAAAGGATTTTTTAATTTTATTTGAAACAGGGAGTGGTACCAATTATTTTTAATGTAACATTTTTAGGGAATCCTACCCCCCAAAAATAATAATCAAATAATGCAGTATAGTGCTAGACAATAGAGCCAGTAAAATCAGCATTGCAGAAGACATAAAAGTCATCAAAAGTTTACTGCACTTTCTGTTATTAATATCAAATGACAGTTTTCTGTCCTACCAACTCAAGATTAAAGGCAACAGGCTCTCATATTGTGCTGGGACTCCAGAACTGCCATGTCCTCACAGGGTCCCAGGTTTCACCTTGTTCATTCTGCACTAGCCAAATGCCTGTCCCTCAACCAAGCACACAGTATAGAGATTATCCAACATCAGTCATCTAAAAGTTAGGCTTAAAATCTAAAGTAATTATTCAAAAATCAGCACCCCCTCACTTCTGTTGCATTAAGTGAGGGCACACACCAAGGTACGTAGGTAGCAGAAACACAACAAGGAAAGAAATGTAATCAGGAAGCAGTAAAGGAGGAAAAGAGAAAAGACAGAGGGCGTCGAGACAGGAAGTAGTATGCAGAAATTCACACATAAGTCTGTCAGAACAGGAAAAGGCCACTTTTAGTTGCTGAGCCTTTAATGGTGGTCTCAGACTCAGTGGTCAAGAACACAGAAATGGAAAAGGGGGCTGTGTCTGAAGAAGGATTCTTGCCTTTTGTGTCCTGCAGCTGATGCTTTCATTTTAGGAACAGGCAAAATGGAAGTTTGTATACAATATTGTATAACGTGGACCAAGATTTTTGAGGTGCACCAAAAAGGCATTAATAAAGACTGAAACAAACATTCTTCCTATTAAAAGCAAGCCCTTCCTCTGGTGAGGAGGACTATGAGGAGCAGCAGATCTCAGCTTAACTATATTGTGATTGACAGCGACTGAACCTCGATAGATATTTGACCAAGCACCAGGCGATCAATAACCACTAAAGCCAGTGCAGAAATCACTTTCAATTATTTCTTCCTACATTTCCTACATCTTCAGACTATGTGATTTTGAACTTTCTGAGCTGAACCTTTACAGAGAAAATAATATCTTCTGCTCTTGATGAAAATGTGAATTCCAGCGGCAATAAAAAGCTAAGAATCAAGCTGCCCCTGAGCAAGTTTGACTTTGGGCCTGTTTTCTGAAATACGAATGCACTTTGGCTTCATTCTTGTCAGGCAGAAATAATGTAGAAAACAGTTATCTTTTTTTATCTGTATGAACATATACCGTAAAATATGATCAGATCCAAAAAATGTTTTGTCTAGTGGGAGAATCAGTGTGTGTACTTATAAATATTTCTCAGGTATAAGCTATCAAAGAATAGCTAAATTCTCATCATTTTGATCATTTTGCCCCAGCCCTTTTCAGCATTTCAGTTTCCCAGTTTCACCTGGTGTTTTATCTAGAAATGGCAGTTTGATTTCCATCAAGAGCACACGGGCTGTTCTCTAGCCAAAAGCAAATACGTCCAGTCTTTTGATGAGTGCAAAAGGTAGAAGATTACCCTTCTGGAACACTACTTTACAGGATGGGAAGTCTTTACAGCACGTTACCCAAAACTCAAACAAATCAGGCAGATCAAGCTGAGATGCACATATAAAATCTGAAAAGTATCTTGGAATTAAGGAAGGTTGACAGTTACGTTAACTTTCAAGTAAAATGTCAAATCTTATTCCATCACAGAGTTTGAAAAAATATGACCGTAGACATGTTTGCTCTTGGATATTAAATAACCACCAGTGTGTGGCAATTTTTTACCTCGTATAGTTCCTTACCAAGTCAGAGACCAAGGTGACCAGCAGAATGGCAAGAGATCGTTTCTATTTGGTTTTACTTGATATGGATGTGATACAACTAAGAAAGGCTTTCTGCATGCCTCTTTGTTACAAATGAAAGCAAAATGATAGGAAGATGAAAAGTTTTTGAAAAGAGCCACAGTAATCACATTGCTGTCTAGCACTTGGTTGAAACTGTAGAAATTTCCAGCAACGGCAACATCATCTTGAGCAGGTGCTAACAGACTTGTGCACTGAACTGGCTTGTTTCTTTGCAGCAAAGTATTGGGTGTTTAGTTATTCCACTAGTGTTGTTATTGCTATAGAAATCAATCTACTTAACAGAATTAATTATTTTTTCTTCAGTGCAAGAAAACCAATCAAACTATTCTTGGATGGCAAGTAAAAAAAAATACCTTGATGTATACATAAAAATAGGAAGGACTTTCCTTTTTTCTGTGTGGTGCTTATTGCAGTCGTTGAAGTGTAGGAGGATGGGTATTATGGTGAGCTTAGTGCCATCCTAAGATGGATATTATTCTTACAATATTGTACTTTTGCAAAAATAGCTTGCCCAGCATAAGATACTTCTAGGTTGTTTCACCTGAAGTTCGATTCACAAACCTACTCCAATTAAACCTTTTTTTTAATGGTTAACAAGCAAGTAATAGAAATAGAGTGGAACCTGCTATATACTAATAACCTCATTTATGCTGATAAATCTTGTGGTTCACTATTAAATGATTTTCTCCTCCTTAAAAAAAAAAAAAAAAACACCACTCTATTCCAGTGGTAGTTTATATCTGTTTTTGAGCAGTTGAAGCTATCTGAGCTCCAAGGTATACAAATATAATCTGTTTTATCCTATCCAAGAACTTCGTACTTTGTCCAGCAAGTTTTATCTATGAAATCTTGCATAGTCATTTTGTCCCATTCTTCTGCATGTGGAGCTTTCCATGGAGCTTCACTGGGAATCTAAGGAGACATAACATTCATGAAATGTAGTAGTAGCAGTAGTAGTAATAGTAGTATAAAAACAAACAACAATTAACTGGCAGATTTCAGCTTAAAATGAGGAAACTGAGATTGTTCATAGGTTAGTTCCCTAAATAATACATGTGGAGACTTCCAATATTTATTCTTCCATATATACATATATTTAAGAAAAAAAATAAAATACAGTTATCCCTTTGGATTGGAAGCAAAGGCATAACCAAATAAAGGAGACACATAACATTTGAAGCTGAATAAAAGAAATACAGATAATGCACATGCAAACTGATTTTTGGTCAATTTCCAATAAAACTGCCAAAGTTTTTATTCCAAAAAACTCCTGTTCTATCCACAATAGTTGTTCCATCACAGACTCCATTTCATGAAGTAATTCAGCTTGTAAATTCCTGACAAGAAATACAGTGAACTTAATGGAGAATGCTTTTGGACTTAATTCTAAAAGCATTCTCTAATCTTAAGAACTTTGCCTAGCAAGGCATGCTTGTGTAGTGCTGTGGAGTAGCTAAGGGTTATTCTGTACTTCTCCTTTTTGTCTGCATAAGCACCAGAGACTTCTTTTCAAAATCCTGTGACTCAATCAATGTAGCACATAAACTAAAATGACTGAGTTAAATTCGAGGGTGGAGCTAGGCATATGCTGCAAATCTACAAAACTGCTAAAACGACATTCTACCCAGTAACCCTGAACTGTTACTGAGCACTTGCCAAAGAAAGTGCTAAAATCACACATGTTAGTCCTAATGTTCATCTGTCTGGAAAAATGAGGGCACGACTGCAGACTCAGTGATGCGGCCTCTAGAGCGAGCCTGGAGGAGACCTCCTCTGCATCTGCTCTGATCGTTAGCGTATACCAGAACCTACACCAAAACCTTGCTCTCTCCCACAACTGCCACATCCAAGCTGGAGCAGGTTTCCCTACCTGCATTCCCATCTCCTTAGCACACTGCCACATGCATCAATCCCTCCTGCAGACAGTGCCGAGCAGAGATGCTCAGCTGCAAGCCCTCATGCCATACCTCCTTCCCCATCTCGTCCATGGTCCTCCACAGGTTGTTGTAGTCCAGATAGGCCAAAGGATTCCACACAGGTGGGAATGGACCTTTAAAAGGATAAGATTTACCCTACCAGAGGGAAAAACAAAAAGACTCATAAAAATTAGAATACAATCATAATCATGGCTTCTACATACATAAAGTTGCACCAAACAGTTAAGTGCTCACCAGAGAAAGAACACAACTTTTTAATCAATACACATAACAGGTTCTGATAGACCATATGTCATTGTGAATGATTTAAGTGTTGAATAAAGTGAAAGTGAATACACTGTTGAATTGCATCAATTGCATGAAAAAAGTGATACTAATTTCTACCTTTAAAGCAAAGCAACAAAAGGCAAGAAGCACTTCCAGGCAAGAAAATTAACATCCAACAGTAGAGTCACTAAGATCAGACCAAGAAATAAGAGTGAACAGGATATGTTCAGTGGAGATGAAAAACTGGATATTTGTTACTGAAAAGAGAAACATGTGACTTTAACATGTTACTTATTTTTTTCTAAATGTTCATGAAAAGATTAAACTGTTACTGCATTCAGTAACAGTTTATCCCCTCAAAATCAGAGCAAAGCAGCTGTGATGAACTTTCTTACACACAAAATCATAGCTCGGAGACATTCCTGGAACAGTGAGACTGCTTTCAGCTCACCTAAAGCCCCGCAGTCCTATAGAAAATGCAGCATTTGCAAACAACTATTCTTTCCTCCCATTCAGCAATCATACCTTTTGGTCATATATTACAAAAAGTGATAGTAAGGTCAGTATGAATGTCTGAACTACATAATCATGGATTTAATAGATTATATATATATATATATATGGGCACATATATAAAATATATTTTGTGTGTGTGTGTGCATACACGCACATTGGCACAGTCATTACAATGAGTTCAGAAAGCCAAACCTAGGCATGGAAAAAGACTGGTAAAGTGTAAATGGTATTTTCTGTACAGAGTACTTCCCTGACTGGTACATGGATGTCAGTCAGCATAAGAATAACAAGAAAATGATCATTAGCACTATATACCCCACAATGCATTCTGGACTCCAAAAAATAGAAGAAGAACAACAGAATATTGTGTGCCAAAGCTGATTTTTTCCAAATTAATATTGAATCATGTACATAAGTGGGCACTGCATCAGCATCAATGTCAGCTGGCAGAAGTACTAAGTCTGAGCAGATATTTGATACAATGCCCCACAGACCAATCGCTAAAAAAATATTTACTCCCACTGGCTCCAATGGAAGCACAATAATGTGATTAAATATTAAGAACTGGGTAACAAAAGACAACACTGTCTTGTTGAAAAGTATCTTAAAACCACTTACATGAAGAAGTGTCTGTCTGGGTTTGATTTAGCTTCTTTATTAATAATGTGAAAGAAGGGACAGAGCACACATCATTCAAATCTGCAGGCATTGCAAGCACCAGAAGAGACAGTAAAACAGTACAAAGGGATCTTCAGAGATTAGAAACATGGCCCGGAAATAACAAAATGAGATACAACCTTGGAAAATATCAGCTAATAACATTCGAGGAAATCTAATTCAAAGAGAAAAGGTTGCTTAGAAAGCAGTAATGGCAAAAATCAAGCCTAATAGCAAGAGCAACAGCAAATCAGAAATCAGTTTACGAAACAAAACAACAGGTTAGAGCAAGTGAAGGAGAGACATGTTCTCCCTGGTCTTTGTAAGGGCATGGGAGCCTAATGAAATTCTTGTAAGCAATATTTTTGTAACTGAGGTTAGGAAGAAAACTAAGTACAGGAGGAAAGGAATTCGTCGTTTGGTACATGAACTCATGAAGTATCTGCAAAACAACAGTTTCACTCCGCAGTGCTTTTGAGGATAGCTTATAATTAGTGCGAATATGTTAATTTTAGAATGTTTTCAATCACTTTTTTTTTTTTTGATAAATCGTAATCAGAGTAGGTCTCCAGTGATATCATGAACCAGAGGCACCTAAGCTGAACACCTTATAGTTCCAATCTAAGAAGTAGACATTACAGCATATGAAAATACGAAATACTTCAGAATATGTCAGGGAAAAGTTGTTTTCATTCAGCATTAAGATGTATTTTTGATGCCCTTGTGCTTAACTATTTAAAAATACATTAAATTGGGAGAAACATATTCCTTTAGTGTTTTGGATTTCTTGTTATCACCAATATCAGACACAAAACCCTGAAATGGACAGTTTTATATTACTAGGGAACCCACTAATATGAAATTCATTTGAACTGGGACAGTCCTTGATGCTCTACTGCTATTACAGATGAGCCTAATATTCACAGATTGAATAATGCCCTACCCCAACAATTAACATCTTAACCACTTCAGAAATTACTTCCTAGCCTTCTGGAGCATATTAGCACTCCAAAAGTAACTTCTATGGCAGCAAGGCAGACTTGTTCTGAACGCTGGAGCTACCCTTCGCTAGTGTAAATGCTGTGTAGATATGACAAAAAAAGCAAAACAGTTTGTTTTTAGATACCTAAGTTTCCAGGTTTAGATGCCTGTATACCACTGCGCTCAAGAAAACCAGGCCAACATCAAAATGGTTTATTTCAACTATTGATTTTGTTTCAAGCTTCCTGCTCTGCCAGAGGCAATCCTATCTGAGTTATTCCCTCTGAGTTAATTCAAGCCTTATGAATTCCCTGTGGTGTCTCTTTATGAGTGCACAGCTAAGAGACACATAAACCATATTTTTATTTTAGTATTCTTCTATTTCACTGCTTTTGAACTGCTGAAATAGGAAACTTGGGTATGTCTCTTCTGGTGAAATCTAGGGCAATAAGTCTCATAAAACACAAGAACAAATCCCAAACTGGATAAATAAAAGCAATCATAAAAGTGGGAGACAGTCTCTTGTGTGAGCTACATTCAAGAGCTTCTGAGATATTACCCAAGGCCTAATTCTTATTTCCAATACAGACAACACTCCAGGAGGTGACATTAGAATTCTGTTTGAAAGAAATACTGCAAGACAAGGATCTCCACAGAAACAAAAACAGCATCACCAAAGAAAGACCACACATAGCACTCAGTGGCTTCCAAAACACTGAAACATCTCAGCTCTATCTACATCTGAGGAATTTATGCTTTTGCAAACACAACCCTTTTGACATTTAGACAAAAAATGCGTCTTTCTATCATACTGCTAGAAATAGCATTCTGCATATCTGTTGGTGCTGTATAATTTCTAAAGAAAAGTAAGAGTTACAGATGACAAAATATGCACTAAGATACACAAAGTGTTTACTTTTCTAAAAATTTATATCTAAATCAGCGTTATATAAACTGCAGTAATGATGACTCCTTCTAATCATTTGACATAATATTTTTAATATCAGTACTAGAGCATTTTGAAGTATTTTTTGGCCATTGTTGGTGTTTTTTGAGGCTCAGTGATAATACTGGGCATATACAGATCTTGAAACTGATTCATGATGATACTTCTAATGCTTCCAGAAACATAACACCAGGGTCAGCAGCTAGAATTCAACCTGCTACTGGACAGGGCTCTGGCTGCTTACAGTAGGGAACAAAACATATCGCAGTAGCTGAAACTACAGGAAGAAAATTCTGAAAGAGAAATAAACAAACAGGAAAAAGAGGAATACAGTGTAAAACATCAGGAATAATACAATTCTCAATATTTTTTAGTCATTCATATGTTTTGAAGACATCATGCCAAACTATGTTTGGTTTATTTACACTGGACCTGTACAAAAAGCGGTAGAGAAATAGAGTTGATGTATGTACGAAATCTATCTCATTTCAAGTTGATGACATAAGAAAGAGGAGATTAGAGGGTAGAAAAATATACAGCATGACAATACAATAATAATCAATTGAGTACCAGCCCCAGAGCTTAGGAAGACAGTTTGGTGCCTTCCGGAAAGGTAATTAGTACCTCACTTCCCATGAGGACCTCACAACAAAATCAGATTTTAAAGGCATAAGACAACTTCACAGTCACCTAAACATGTGAATTGAAGCCACCGGGCCAGCGATTCCTACATTTTTTAGAGCATGGTATAAGCCTCTTATGCATATAATCAGCTTTCATTCTAAGAAACTGAGCAGTGTAATGAATTTTCTGCATCACTGAATGAGCACCGATATTCCCTTAGCTGAATTGTCTAAACCTTTCAGTAACAGCTTCCAGTTTCACCAAGATGTCATGCTACATGTTAATGCATAATTATGTGGGTTTACAGGTATGTAGTGCCCTCTGCTGAATCACACCACGGGAATATCACATCCCTTGTTCTCTCAAACTTAAAATCCTAATAATGCTGCTCTTAAAAGTACAAAAACAGTAAGATACAGTGAGCTAAGAGAAATAGCAAGGAGTCACATCAGGTTGTAATTCAGTACCTATCTCAAATATTCAGTTTCCCACCTGTAAACTGTACAAAACTGTGCTGCTTTTGTTTTTCTTACCAAAAACATCTAAAAATGTGTGTCTTTGGGAGTCAGCCTCTTAAGTAATCATAGTTCTCAGTAAGACATAGCAATTAGCCTTCCCAAATAATACCTACAGCAGCTGAGACAGAACAGTGGTTCTACTTAGAAAATTTTAACAGCATTGCCAGGGTATTTTGTATTATTTTATTTCCTCTGGTAGAAGAAGAAACAGGACATCTTGAGCTGAAATTTTTCCTATATTAGAAGCCGTTCAGGAGCTCCTATGTTTAGCTAGTTGCTATATTGATGGATATCCTATGAGAGAAAGTAAAACTAAAGGAATTTCAGTACATGAGATTCTGCATTGTATTTAAAAATAACATAATTATTAGTACAAATCATGTGGGAAAATAGTTGATTAGCACTTGGAATTTCCTTCCTAACAGATTTTTTTTTTCATTTTTTTCTGACATTAAGAGATAGCTGTGCAAAAAGTATTCAGCTGTCTAAGCAGCACAGATTTCAAGGGATCAGTCCTAAACACTGTTTGAATCTGGGCCTGTATGTGGCTTTCAACATCTAAACACAACTTGCCCATAAAGCAAATTAAATACATATATACATATATATAAATATATATATAGTATTTCTCGAGTTCACCCTAAAATAAGGATGCAACTAAATGGGATGGGGGAGGAGAAGGAAAATTTCAAAATAAGCTCCCTGTCCACAGATCATATAACCAGGCGCACAAGCTAGAAAAATGTATTTAAAGCAGAAGACACTTTGGGGATCACCAGTTTTGTTTCTTGGATATTCTATTTTCCTAGATTTGCTGCCTAAAAATGGTACCTGATATGATAGATAATTTTACAGCCATCTATGAAACCCTGTAGTCATCTGTTCCCATTTGAAATACACATGACTAATTCTGTTTTTCTGTAGATCTCAATCAACTTCTCAGTGGAAAACAAAACAAACAAAAACCAACCAGTTCCTATGATCAAATGCAACCGAAGCTTTTCTCCCAGCAGATTGAATTAAATAATCTATCTGGAAACGTAGCTGCGTAGCTCCTTTTTCTTATCTCCTAGGAAACAGACCTTGAGGTTTGGATGGGCTAAGACTGGGAAGTTTCTTTCTGTTCAGTTTTAATTAAGAAATTCATACTTTTTTTCAGCTCCTTTCTCTTATTTCTTTCATCTTTGTGCTGCCACATCAGGTCTTAGCTGCCAGATTTTATGTGAATTTTACTGAAACAATAAACATCTTGGTAGACTTTTTTTGACAGTTATCACTTTGCAGATTGGCTGTACATAATCTTTCCCCTTTTAGACTGTTGTTATGCAAGTATTATCTTTTTTTTTTTCCATTAAAAAGCCTAATTAAAAAGCCTTCCCTGTTTCAACTACTGCCAGCTGGCTGGCAGAGAGAAGGAAAGATGCCCCTTTATTTACAGAGCAGATCAGATGAGAGAGAACCAGACCCATCTTCCCCATGTTCCTGCCAGTGAGTGTTGTTGATTCACAGCATGGAGAATATCTCTCGTGGGAGTCTGGAAGATCTTTTCCTCTATCTCTGCCTATTCAATCCCCAGAATCTCTTCTGAGGGTGATTAATGACAACACATTTTGTGACAAGAAGGCCTGCACCTTCTCTCCAGGGAAAAGTTGAAGCAACATAGATCTGCATTATAGTAATAATACACAAAACTATGAAGTCCCTGTTATAACCTAAGTGCCTTTAAATTTATTTAGCTTCCTTTGCATGACACTGGATAACAACCAGCTCTTTAAAGATTCAGATGGGCTCTCCTTGGTTCTCCAAGTTCTTTCTTAACAAAGGAAAAGACAAGGGATATGATGGCATTTCACCTCACTTACTTAACGTTGATGGCAACTAAGTCTCATATACTTTTCTTTCTCTGAATGCACTCTAATTAAGATATACAAAGAAAAATGAAAGCAATTCCATCTAGTCATTCAAAATGTATGCAATACACTGTTATGTTATACACTGTTATGCCAAGAGATATTAGACTTAGAATTGCAAAGCAGGTCAAAGACCTAACTAAATCATATTGCTTAGCCTTAGAGCATTGAAACCACAGAATATTCATGACTTCATTCTATATTTTTAGATGCAGTGATCACTTATCATGCTTCTAATTAAATCCCACTATAAGAGGGCCATCACAATTCTTCTCTCATCACAATCAAAAAGACCACAGCAAACTGTATTTTAACAAACACAACAGTCCTGAAAACAAACAATATCCAGGAGGATTATTACCACATATCTATTGTAGATCAGTAGATGGTCTTATAATATTTGTGCAGATTTGTGGTTCTAGTTAAAAGTATTGTGTATATAAGACTAAATTTGCACCATCTATCAGCAGAATATCTTCAGGGATGTGCTGCAGACTGGGTTCATGTTAGAACTGTCAAGAGCAGCCAGGCTGTGTACACTTATCAAAGTTAAGAAGAGATGACATACTCATTCAGACACATCTGCTTAATACTGCAGACAGGTACATGGGCATAAGGAAACTCCATCTCTTGTGAAGAGCCTAACAGTGGGAATGGGGAATCAGCAACTTGCTATTAAAAAGGAAAAATCTAGGGACTAGGGAGAGGATGCTTCATGTTTCACTCTGCATTTTGACTTGAAAGATCCCAAGTACTTATGGATTTTTTTCACAGACTGCCTTTCAATGCTAAGGAAATAGCCAGCAGGACTTTTACTGATTATTATCATATAAGCAATTTTAGATGCAGTTCACACGTCAAATTGCTAATCACCTGGCTAGCTGTTAGCACTGCCAGCAATCTGCAGTGAGACAACACAGGACTTGAAAGGAGAAAGTGTTATAACAACTTTATAGCAATGATGCTATAATCTGGGGAAACTCCAGGAAGGATCATGATACTAGCATATAGAAAGTTTTGCTGGAAAAAAAAAAAAAAAAAAAAGACGTATATAAGTGACAACAAACATACCATCAATGTCAGTGGGGAACCTACAAAGATTAGTGACTGGGTTTTGAGAAACAAGTTCCACTGGTCTGATGCAGCCTTTAAGTGGAGTCTTGTGGTGCTGATAGGTTTTCTTTGCAACTCTCCATCAGTGAAAATGAGATCAGAGAGAGCTCAGTTGGCTTCATAGTCAGGTAAAGGTAGACACGCACTACTGTGTATGAAGAAATCAAGTTACTCACTATTGTATATGAAGAAATCAAGTTTTGCAAAAAATACTACACATTTATTTACTAAGACCGCAGCTGTCATTTTGGCAAGTGAAATGAAAGCTGACAGTCAAAATTTGCAAATCTACCTATCTAAATCAGGATCTTGAATTCTCTCAGGTAGCTAAAATTGTTAACTGATTTTAATTTGTATTTAACATCTGCTCCTTGGTTCAATAGGAGCACTGCAAGGAGATGCTAAAAACTCAAGATGCTTCTGGTTTTGTTTCTTAAATCTGGATTTATGAACCTGCTTTAGTTACACTATTCAAAAGTGATGGTGTTCAGACAGCAATTAGCCTACCAAATACTATTTGCAGAGCTATACTAATTTTCTCACTGAGACTGATGAACAAGCATTTACACAAATGAAAGGAACATACTAATCTCTTTTGAAAGACCATGAAAAAGGCTGTTTAACAAGCAGAGGAAAAGCAAAAGTGTAATGCAAGAAATAAAATTTCAAGTTTCTATGAAGATATCACTCCCCACATAAGCAACACCAAAAATAATCTCACAACAGAACCTGGCATTAAAGAAGATTAAAGAGGAAAAAAACACAGAACCCAATCAAATCAGTAAAGCCTAATTAGCAGAAACGCACACAGATAGCAACAAAACATGTTCTTTTCATTTTGTAGTACAAAGAACCTGCATATATTACTTGTATTAAAAAGCCTCTAAAATGAATTTAATTAACTATGAAAGGCTTGATTTTGCCTTTGGGTATACGCAAAAAACAGCAGTTGATTTTACAAGACGCACTGTGATGCCTGGTAGCGTAATGAGAGAAGAATTAAAACCTTTAGGTTTCCTTGTTTCTCCAGGTTCACAGAAAATTTGTAGCCCAGAATTTAATTAGATTTGGCTGGAGTTACAAAGGTTAGGTCAGCATGTGAATTTAAATTCACTAAGAGCCGACAGACCTTTGTATATTTTGGAATCTAGCTTACAAACTGTGACTTACATTTTGAGAGTACTGCTTAGATTTCAGGGAATAGACAAACATTTCTGTTGTCTAGTCAGGCCTAAGGCACTTACAATGCTTGTGAAATATGGTAGGGAAAGCACGGGCAAGCCATAGGGCTGAGAAAGATCTGTTAGGAATGTTTTACAGTTACATGACATGCAAAAGGCCAACGATTACTACACTGATTTGGCCACAGACAGCACACGTGTTTGCTATATGATGTATAACGTTCATCTTCCAACTCCTTAGCTACCCTAAGTAACACTATGATAATGCTCTGCCACAGAGTCCTGGATACCTCTCTTCAGGAACGTGCTCACAGGCAGCCACACCAGGAGCCTGAGCCTGCAACTCTCTGCCTGCATTTACCTTACAGATGTCTTGGGGCACTTCAGCCTGCCTTGGCCCTCCTCAGAGATCATCAGTGTCTCTGGAAAGTTTCAACACTTGGCTGGACGTGGCCCTGAGCAACCTGACCTAACTGGAAGGTACACCCTGCTCTGAGCCTGGTTTGGATTAGGCCCCTCCAAGTGACAACCCAACTTGATCTTTCCATAATTCTGTGCAAGGCAGAGTGCCAATCATGCATAGTCTTGACAATGCTTAGTCAAAGCCAACCTGTCTGCGCCAAATTGCAAGATACACCCCTGACATATGTGAGGACACCACCTGCCTACTACCAGGCTCTGTCAGTAGCTCTTAACCCAGAAGGGTGAGCCTAGGTCCTCTGCCTTCCTCACTGCTGCTTCTGGGTGTTTTTAACCCATGGGCTGCAGGTACTAGCCAAAGCGGCAACTCTCCCACTGCTCACTCCAAAGTTTGAATTGCCTCTGGAGAAGAGTGCCTTCTTCCATATCCAAATTTCTAGGTGCAATTCCGAATCATTCAGTTATGTAAGTTCCCTTGACAGGTGTCCTAATGCCTGTAGGGAGTCTGCTGGCCCAGTCACAAGCTGGAAGAAAAGTCTTAGCTCCCCAATTCAAAACACTTTCCACCACCACAAGGAAACCTAAAGATTTTAATTCTTCTCTCATTACACTACCAGGCATCACAGTGCGTCTTGTAAACACCCACAAACCCATGATATGCCCTCCTGCACCAGCATAAGTGTGCAAATGGCAAGAAGAGGGGTATGTCCCTGAAGGTCAGCAAGTCCCATCAGTGCTGGGCAATGAGGAAGGCTGAGAGTCGTCTCACTCAAGTATTTGCATAGATGATGCTAAACGGCTCTAAGCAACCTGACCTCTCTCAGGCAACTTATGAAAGAGAACATTTGTGGTCAGGGAAACCCAGATTACGCTCGGTAAGAGTCTGAACTTCTATTGTGTGCCACACTCTGTTCTCAGTCTAAAAGCTGTTTGGAAAACAATAGACCATTTCAGTCAGCACAGTACTAGCAGTATTCCTCCACAATGCAGTTCTTACAACAGCCAAGCTGGTTATGGCTGCTGATGACAGATGTACATCAGCTTCAAATTTGGCAATACCAAGCTTCTTTCCATGTAGCATTTTTTAACCTCTTATGCTAGGTCAGTAAGGTTGTCCTGAAAGTTGGTCATCAAGACTGGTCCTGTCAATGTTCCATCTATCACTAAAACTTACCATCATGGCATGACCTTCTTATTTTCAACAAAGAGATTCAGAAGACTCAGGGTGAAAAAGGAGAAATTTGGCTTCATGGGTGACACCAGTGGGACACTTAACAGATGGGATGTACCTCTCAGTTCTATTAAGTAGGAATAATTGTTGACAGTCTTCCTAATAACCTTGTTTGAAACATACTTTTCCATAATAGCTTAATAGGGAAAAAAAAAGTTGGAAAATGTATGGCAGAACGCCACCTCTCTTGCTATTACTATTTAAATCTGCCAATATTTCCTTTAAACTTTGATTAAACACCAACTTCTATCTGACATACATTTTGCCAGTCATTGTACAATAACTTTTCCTAAACATATAATGAATCTCCACATTCAGTTCCACAGAGCTAACCTGGATGGTTTGTCTTCTATGGGAGTTCAGCGTTGCTCTATAGTTGGAAGGGAGAAGTGTAGTCTTTAGAGTAAAGCATAGTATGAAAACTGAGAAAATCAGCTTTGTCACAGCTTTCCTGTTTGAGGTCCTGAACAGCCCAGGACTAGACCTGGACAAGCGCAAGAACACAGATTCTCAGTGTCCTCTGCAGTTCCTGTAGCAGTGCCTTTTACTACACTGCAGGTTATTTTGCTCATCTGCAAAATGGATTTAACTTGTATTTATTTCAGCCAGGCTAAAAATTGTCACCAATTTAGGAAGCCCAGGCTGAGAAGACCTCACCTTAATTCCAGATATCCCAGTAACTAGGACTAGGAAAGAAGGTTTCAGACACCTCAGGCAGGCTATATGAGACGCACTGAAGCTTTCTGAGAGTTAAGTATGAGCTCTAAGCTGAACGAAAGCACTAGTTACCATGATGTGTTAGTAAGAAATACACATAGATGTGCATGCATGTGCATAGATTAATTTGGATGAGCTCTTCATTGCCAGCACATTTATTCTTCTCTGAGAAATTCCGATGATACATACTTAATTAAATTGGCATACTTCACTGCAACACTGCTGCAAAACCATGAGGAAGGAGGTCAATACAACCTGCCTACAACAGCATGCTTAAGAGACAGCATCTTACCTTGACATGATGTATCAGGTGCTCAACTTCATTCACTTTATATGTCTCTATTCCTAGCTCTTTAGATAACCTCAGGAGACGATTTTGTGTTGGTCCCACATATGCTCCTCCTAGGTCCACATATTTAACTTGCTTATTCTAGTTTACCACATACAGCATACACAAGAAGAAAAAGAAAAAAAAAAGATAAAAAAATATTTAGACTTTTGCAAATGAATCAAACAGGCAATCCAGAGGCATTCTTCAAGCAAAATGCTCTCAGAGCATATTGGTCCTGATTTCTCTACCCCTTCCCACCCCACATTGTTCTGTTGCAGCTTTGAGGTGGCCACTACCAACAATCTCTGACTGCCCCTTGGAGGCTGTGACTTAGCAGCAGCCCAGCTAACAAATACTAGAGGACAGTCCAAGAGGCACAGAAGGAAACACAGAATCAGATAGATCTTGCTCTGTGAGGGATCTTTCCAAAGATTGGTTCAAAATGGAATATTTAAGGAAGTGGTATAGATGAGATTTTCTAATGGGAAGGATGGAAGAGGGCCTTCTGGGTCATAGTAAGGCAAAAGGAAGAAGTGTCAGGGGAGAAAAGTCAATTGAAATCCCCAGCTACCTTCCCCCTACCTCTGTCCTAGGTCATGCCTTACAAGGCTGGTAATGAATCAGCTTGAGTACTTAACAGTCCACTCACCTTATGGGCATTTTTTAAATGGAGGCTTTTCCAGTGTCTCTCCCAAGGACATGATTTTGAAACTAATTATGTTCTTCTTCCCAGAGAAAAACATCAACAACTAGAGAACCTGTAGATGACATGGAAATTTCCTTCCCCCATTATCACGCAGATTTCCCCTACTTGTACAGTGAAGGAAACTTACTAGTTTCCTTCACTAGTGCTAGTGCTCTGGAAATTTTCCTTCAAGTAAGTACTCCAGCAGAAAGGCTGGGTATACACATACATACACACACATACATATATACAAATAAAAATAAAATGAACAAATTTGGTGGTAATTACCCTTAGTGTGAAAGTTCTTCCTCCAACCCTGTCATTGGCTTCCAGTAGCACCACATTCAAGCCTGACTCAGTCAGCAGTTTGGCTGCTGAAAGACCTAAACGATAAAAAGAAAATTAATTGAAGAATATTTCTGTACAGGCACTCCACAGATTTTGTAAGTTGATGTGTAAGCTCAGCCAGATATCTATACAGACCCCGAATTTTGCATACAAAATATCTGTGGAGGAGACATGACAGAAAAAAAAAAGTCAAAAAAACCTTACAAAATGTAAATAAAGCCATGTATTAAAACAGATAGTTGGCAAGTTTTATATGTCGAGAACATTTTGCATCTCATGCTCAACTCTTCTGATGCATAGGCTGGCATCTGTTGATCATTATTCAGCCACACAGAGAGTCTAGGGAGGGCAGCTCTTCATTTTCTAAATTCAGCATGTCATCTTTTACAGCCCCAAGAGAAAAAGAAGGCAGTAAAGTTTTATTAGGCCAAAATTAAGGATCTAAATTTTGGAAGTTGTCCTGAAACTTGCTCTAGGTGTCTATTTTCCAACTTGCAGCATTTTTAAAGTGCATTGGTAAAGCTCTTACAAACTCAGACAGCAGGTTTCCCTTCCTGAAGGAAAAATGATCCGACTCAGACAACATGGATTGTGTGCACCTGAGTGGCAACAAGAAGTAAAAATATGGGTAAATATACTCCCCGAAAACTTCATTCCCCCATCATTTACTTCATACGCATCTCATTTTAGTTCTGGTATCACAAATCCTCACAACCGCAGGGAAAATACCAGAATTAGGCCCTGTAGTAAGTGTGCCGAGCTGCCACATGCCACATGTCCCAGCACTGTAGTGAGCCTGCTTGATTGTGCTAGTTTTACCACTTGAACTCCATGTTTTCCCATCTGTAAAGAGACCCAATGGTATAGACCTATCTTTCTAAAGGACAGTGACATTTTTCAAAGAAAAGCGTTAGGTAGTTCTATTAAAATATTATAGTATCACGCTTTTCCTTCTAGCTTCATGTGTTTATCTTATTTTTTTCCACATAAGTATCTGTGAGTACAGAAAAACAGTAATGATGCTGATATGGTCTTTCCATACTTCCTTATAAAGGAAATTATTTTGCAAGAAGATCTGGTTGGATCAGTTGCCTTGACTACCCTCACAAATAGTTCATGATGCCAAGGAAGAAAAGACCACAGAAAACAGTAGTGGTTTGCAAACGTGAGCCAGAACTTCCAAAAAATTTTTAGAGAGATTGGTTCCAGAAGGGAATATATGCAACCTCCCCTTTCCCCCCAGTAAAAATGCGGTGTTGCTCTAGACTAATATTTAAGGGCAGGTTTCTTGTGGCTTATTATAAGCCACAAGGTATTGACTAATCAGTTAATAATATTCAGCTAACAGCACGGATTAAGGAATATGAGATTTGACTTGCTTTTATATAAACCTGATGAACAAACATTTCAACTACAGTACAGCTAGGAACAAAGGAGAGGCATTTCTACAAGCTCATCAGAGGAGCTTGTAAAAGGATAGAGTTTTAGATTCAAGGGAAACGGCTAATTTGCACAGTGATCAGCCCAGACATTGTCTTGTCTTTATGCATCTTTCGTCCATTCTATTCCACTTACCCCTCAACTCCCTATTATTTCCTTAAAATTAATATTTGCTGGACAGATGCCATCATCTATATGTTCATATGTGCCCATTGGAGATGGATAACATTCCGGTCTTTCTGACGCAGATACAGAAAAATCAGCACTGGGGATGAGGACAGAGCCCCTCTCCTCCCCTATTCACTGATATTTTCACACCCTGTGCTCATCTCCCACCAGATACAGCTCTGCAAAGGTAGGGATCTGTCTCTGTGGCACAAGTCCTCAGGGCTCCCAAACCAAGTACCATCTCACAACTCCTTTCAAAGGCTCATAGTCCACCTAAAAGCAACAACTCTGTTCTGCTCCAAAGTTTTGCTTGAGAAATTCTACAGACAGCGATGGGGAACACTGCCAGCCTTTAGCTGCCCTCCCTCATCACCACAAGAGAAGCCAAACATATAAAACTGGAGAAAGAGGGGAAAGAAGTAGAGGCAGGAGCTCAGGAGGAACAGATGGCACAAAAATAAATAAATAAAAAAAAAGACCATCATGAGGCTTCATAGCTTGCACAATACAGGATGAAGGCAAGACTGCTAGCACAGGTACAATTACCAAGCAATAACACCGCTTAGGAATGTTGGTATCTTTGGATATTCCACGTGTTTGGAACCAAGGCAGTGCCACACTAAATCCTACCGTGTCCCTTGCCCTGGTGCTACCCGGAGCCTCCTGTTGTGATCCTGAGAGGACTGCACATGGCAGAGGGAAGCGCTGAGCCAAGGCGATGCACAGACAGATAAGCTGTCACGAATGGCAACGAAAACATATTAAAAAGGAGATGAATACCAGAACACTTTGGGGCGTGTGACTTAGGTTTGCTCTTAAGAAATTAAGAAAGATTACTGCAGGAAACTCATCCAAACTGTATTTTATTCCTGAGCAAGGGCCAGAGCAGCTTCTCTGCATGAACGCAGATCATTCTTATTCCTAAAAACCGAGCACACACAAAAACCTGTAAAGCAGCATCGATAAAAATCCATCATGCCTGATGTGAAATCTCATCCTGAGGAGTCGAGGGCTCCTCAAAGGTTTATACGTTTCAGCACTGCTCCCAGCTTACCTGTCATTCTCCCACAGATCACTAACAAAATCAACCTTTAACTCGTCTCACTGCAGAAAGGCCAGGCAAACAGCCATACCCAAACATCAAGTTCATCCAAAAACGCGACAAGCGCTGCTGCTACTTCCGTTTTCACAAAGGGACACTTTCCCCTCCACACTCTGCAACATGTAAACAGAATCAGATCTGAACTAAAAGATAAGGCTCAACTGTCTTGCCACCACTGAGAGGACAACAGTTTGGTCTCGCTTCCTTTGCAGGGAACCCTAAGTATAGTGGAAAACACGCAGGAAGAGAGGCCTTGCCTGCGCTTTCTCCCAGACGATCAATACGTAGACAATAAATGCAAACACAAACAGCAGGTCTCATCCGCAGCCTCATCCCGGGAACGCGGCTGTGTTAAACCAGGCAGGCCTGCCCCGGTTACCACAGCAACCCAGTATCCCAACAGCACCGCTTGAGGATCCCAGCGGAGATGGCCTCCCCGGAGCCTTCCCGCGCGGGTTCGCAACAGGAAAACCGCTTCTCCATCGTGCAGCATTCACACGGCTCTCACTCAAATGTGATAACCATAATTATTATTTCCTTTAACTCAAATCTATTTCTCCTGTTAGATAAAACATCATATACAGCGATATATGTACGCATGTGTGTGTGTGTGTGTGCATATACATAAAACCATCATATTATGCTCCCAACCTTCCCAGCTTTCTTATGTTAAGAGAATAGCTAAGATTTCTTTCTTTCTTTCTTTCTTTCTTTCTTTCTTTCTTTCTTTCTTTCTTTCTTTCTTTCTTTCTTTCTTTCTATCTATCTAGAACTTCCACATTAGGGCAGAATCCAAGCCTTGAATTAGAACCACTTTTGGTTTTCCATTCAGCCCCAGCGTCTTATGGAAAGCCCTAGACTCAAACACATCAGACTCTTCAAAAACACGTTTTTAAGAACATTTTTAAAACCAGATCCAAGTTTTGTAACACCAGTCTGATTCTATTTTGAGTCACAACATTTTTTGAAATGCCCTTTTAACTATAGTATTTCCACAAAATTGTCACTGGAAAAGCCACGATGAGAAGTTGTGTCTCTGATAATTTTTTGAATGATACTCAATTCTCCTTCTGTCTAGTTATTATTACTCATGGTATATCTCCATCATACCCTGGATGGCTAGATGATCAATACGCAACAACAGACTGAAAATCTAACAGGAGTTTATTTCTTCCTCAAGCTAAAGCTGATCCACTTGCAGTATACAAAAGACAAGGTGGTAATATCTTGATGATGAAGATACAATTCTAATCATTTTTAATGCATTCCTGCAGTTCCTAACCCACCTCCGCCATTTCATTCGCTATTTTACCATGTGCCCGCCATGATGATTGTCTCACTTGTCAGACAGAAAATCTAATTTTGCTCATACATACAATTATAAAAAATCATCTCCAACTGATGAGGTGGTGGGAGGCGGAGAGAGAGAACAGGAGGGCATGTAAGCCTCTGCAGTACATTTACTAGTTTCCAAAATGGCTGTAAGATTTTTTTTTTTATCTTATAAATTTAATAGTTCCTCTGTCAAAAGTAAAATTGTATGTGGAGTGGGAAGAAAGGCTGAAACCACATTTGTGCTCTGTTTGTGCTGGTAAATTTGAAAAGATTATTTTGCATGCTCACCTACAGGACTCACATCTGGATTTCCTCAGATCCCTGAAATTAAATGATATTTCCATTCTTTCTCTCTTTCTTTTTTTTTCTGACCTTTGTTGTTTTCTCTCTCCCCCTCCATTTAATTTTCCTTTTCTTTCTTTTGCAATACAGCTATGTTTACAAAGTACCAGCCAGAGGAGTTCCAAGGAATTTTAATATTCATAGTAGGTGTCAGACACAGGTCCTGCATACAAGCACTGGCTGTACATATAGATCAGAAACAACCAACCACTCTTTAAGAGAATCACTGCTTAAATATTCTTCCATGATAGCCCAAATAAACTAAATTGGTACTGCTGGGGCTCTGTTCTTCTCTTGGCCAACAGTCAACCTTTACTGCATTTAGCAATACACCTAATACTTTCTTACTGGGTCAAACCACACCAGTTTCACCTCAGTTTCCTCTACACAGCCACCTAATTCCACTATCAAAAATCAACACCATGGATCTTACCAACTTCCAAAGAACATACAGCTGATTTTCATCCTCGAGCCTCCGTAACACGGACAGCCATATATGAACCACCTTTGTGCTAGCTTGGTCATTGCTGTCAGTATATCCCATGGTAAAATACATCTTAGCATTAGCTTTTTCCACCATTTTCATAGGAGTAGCAGTTGCTTTTCAATCAGTCCGCCAGGAAGCTTTTTTAAAGTTCACACGTGTTCGAGCGAGCAGAAGCAGTTCTAAAATACATGTTAAAAAAAACGCACCATCCTGCTACACTCCTTAAGGATTTCTTCCTTGCTCTGAACCTCCACAGCCAAGTCTAAGACACTATCTGCAAATACATCAGATTACAGCTTCTCCTTTACCAGAATCTGCTGGCAAAGCAATAAAGAGAAAGACGGGGTGTTCGAACCTGAGAATTTTAGATGAGATCCATGGCAGCAAATAAAATTACTATGGGGCTCAATATGAGGTTTTGTTTTAAAATGCACTTTGGAAATGGCATAGTACCTCAATCTACTGAACGAGCATATTTCTCGGTGCTAGGACTAATGGAGAAACTGTGCAGCAGAACAGAATGTTTTACAAGATTAGTGGTCAAAACCAGGAAAACATTACAGTTGATGATGTCTCCTAGATATTGGCTGAGTTCAAGGCACTAAAGTAAAGGACCTCGAGTATTTCCAAATATCAGTATCCAAAAATCATTAGTCAAACCACCTGTTACTTTAGAAACTTCAAGACTTTTATTGGTCTTCTTGGTTTTGAGACTAAGTCTCCCTTTGACCAGAGGGGCCAGATTACTTTTCTCAGTAAGAGCCACACAAACATCACAAAATTGAAGCAGGTGAAATGTTAAGGAAGAAACACAACAAAACTCAAAATGTACACAAAGTTACAGAAGTTGGCACCACTGCTATGGGACCACAACTTCTCTCACTATTAGATATCATCATACAGTAACTGTTACCTGTCATATCTGACATCACAGTCCTCAAAAATACATACAACATGTGCAAGGCAAATGAAGGAGTTTGACCAAATTTCTGTACTGTACGCAATAAAATAAAATACAGCTATTAACACTATAGAAGAACTTTCAAGAATAACCAGTTCAGGAAAATTGAATATTTGATTGAAGGTAACCGTAAGAAATTAAAATGAATATGCCCCAAGGAGTTGAGGCAAATAGACGAGGGGGGAAGAAAAACACTTCCATGCAAGTTCCCAATTTCTAAAAATTTATCAGTTAATGGAGAAAAAAAAAATCTTTTCTCACTTAGACCGAGATACTCAAAAAGTCAATTAAAAAGTATTTCGCTTACACTCAAGGTTCTCTGATCAACTTTTAAGACTTGCAACAAAAACATCCTGTAAGATGAGTGCCATTACTGTAAGATAGTTTGCATAACACTGTGATTCTGATAAAACAAGAGACGCAGGACAGGCACAGAGAAAAGACATATTCTCGTCTGCAGCCTAAGCACCTATTTTGAACCACTGGGTTTTCTCTTTGAAATCTTCCATAGTTCCTTTATTGCATTACTGTGCTAGGAACTGGTATTTAATAGCCTTGTTTTTGTTTGTGCTGGCTGCTTTAATGAACACAATCTGATTACTGCTCTGTCTTTGAGAGATTGGGCCTGGCACCGGTCACCTTTATGTCTGTCACTCACCATTAGTCAGCTAAAATTTAATTGAAAGAATGGTTTGAAACAATAATGCCTCCAAGACATTACAGGTAAAGGCTATAAGCAAAACAAAAGCAATACTGACCCAGCATCTGAATGAGGTCAGGTGATATAGGGATCTCACTTTATTAAAAAAAAAAAAAAAAAAAAAAAGGATTTTTCCTCACATGGTAAAAGTTCAAGGGACTTTGCTCTTGCAAAGACTACCATCTTCAAGGCACATGCTCAGAATTATAATGGGAGCACTGCAACAGAGGTAGCTGAGCGTATGCTGCCTGAAACTCAGTTCACATCAGAGTGGCAGGGGATACCAAAATTGGTGAACACGCAAAAGAGAACTAACAGTGACTTACCCTGCTCCAGTGCTTTCCTGGAGTCTGCAGTATCCAGGCTATTCTGGGACTTCTAGAGAATAACATCTCCAAAGAGCAATGGCTATCAAGGATAATCAGACACTGCAATACAATACCTGCACTATGCTTTTTATTAGCTTACTTCTCCACCTAAATCCATATTCTTTTAAGGTAAAAGTAACTTCTTCACACTCCAATTGCACCACACCAACTTTTTGCTGTTGCAAACTTTCTCCAAAGCTGCATTGCTGTACAGTGATGAGTGCTGTTTAAATGAATAGCATTTGTAATAGTCATCAGTAGTTGTAGTTGTCATCTTCAATATGAGAAAATTTGAAAGAAAAATAAACCTAAGAGTTGCATAAATCCCAAGAAACAGAGAAAGACATTATTAGTCCATCTGTTTAAAATGTGCATTTACTTAAAATATTTGTACAGAGGACATAACACTTCTGCCTTGGATAGGGGACCCTACAAGCAAATATCATTTCATCGTCTAGCTGAAGCAATGAGGTTTTCTACCTGAGCTGGTTGTGTAACCTGGCTATAGAAGTCAGTAAGAAGGTCTCTGTAAGTTAATATGGTTTTACATAAGCATAAATTCTACTTCTGGTCATCAGCTTACTGTGGTCTTTTCTCTCTGACAGGAGAGCAGCACTAACTAAACAGAGTTCCCAAAATTAGCATAAAATAATTCATTCTGAATGTGTTCCAAGCATAGCACCTGCTAAGTGACATACAGTCAGACAATTTTGAGTGAGAAAAGCGGTAGTTCTTAAGCCCAAATGCTGCGCAAAGACAGTTGTGGGGTTTTTTTTGTTTTGTTTTTGCTTGTTTGCTTGGCGGTTTTGTTTGTTTGTTTGTTTTCTTTGTATTTACTTGGAAACCTACTGCTATTGCTACCTATTTTGTAGTTTTCTCTCACAGCTTCAATCCTCCTTTGGGCTCACTCTGCTAGTTAACAGCCCAGGCTGCCTCCAAACATAACAAGCAGACAAAATAAGCAGATAGAGAGAATTGCAGGATGAGGTATCCCTAAAATAAACATATTTACAGACCTTACGAGGAGTGGCTGAGGGAGCTGGGGTTATTTAGTTTGGAGAAGAGAAGACTCGAGGGAGACCTTATTGCTCTCTTCAACTACCTGAAAGGAGGCCGTAGTGAGGCGGGGAGTCTCTTCTCCAGAATAATTACAATAGCACAAGAGGAAATGGCCTCAAGCTGCAACAGGGGAGGTTCAGGTTTAGATGTCAGGAAAGATTTCTACATGGAACTAGTGGTGAAGCACTGCAACAGGCTGCCCATTCTCCCTCCCTGGCAGTGCTCAAGAAATGTGCGGATGAGGCACTTACTTAGGGACATGGTTTAGCAGGCATGGTGTTGGAAGGGTTTATGGTTGGACCTGATGACCTTGAAGGTCTTTTCCAACTATAACGATTCTATGATTGTACATCCTACAGCACATATCTTAGCACTGCGTTGACAGGTCCAACTCAGCCCCTGCTGGTCTGAGGTGCTGGGAGAGTAGTTTACTAAAAGCATCCTTTTAGGCACCACTGTTTCGAAGAGATTCAAAAGCCCATAAAGTGCCAGACAAACTACCTGGGAAAAAAAGTTTTGCTTTCATACAGAGCCATGTGGAAAAAAATACTAAACTAAACTGGGAGAATTTCACACAACTCTGCAGTAGTTGCCTCAAAAGAGAAATGCTAGTCTGCTCTGCTAACTCTTGCGTGTTTTCAAGCAAAGAATTCCTTTTTGATGGTTTGTTTTCTCTCCCCTAAGGACAAAGGTAAATGCTCAAAACAGATGATCAGAGAAAAGATTTGAAAGTACAAAATACAAACTGTCACTCTTGTATCTTGACATCAAAGAACAGTATCCGATCTCAGATTTCTCAGTAACTGGTGACTCGCAGGCATATACCTGAGACACTTCTCAGGGAAGCTAGCAAAATCCCCAGTTGAGCAACCATGCCCCCATTCTTCAGCTATTCAATTAATATTTTTCTTCATTTTCATCTAGGTTCTTTTCTTTTTCCACTCACTTGTCATCTAACAATCACAGAGCAACGCATGATGACAAAGCACGTCTTGGTGTCACTTCCAAATACCCAGCAAGCAGGGAACAGTGACTGTGTGATGCCCTCTATGTAATTAAACAACACATGTACACGTGTAGCTAACTATAAACACACATACACACACAACACAGATCCGTGCAAGCTTTAGGAACCTATATTTGTGGTTTAACTATTAGAACAACTAGAATAATGAGAAGGAAACCTGCTACTTCTCTGCATACCCACTTTATGTGCCAGGCAGCTCTTTGCTTATATTCCAAGAAAGTATTTCATTTTTTTAAAGGCCAGCTCAGGATGAACTACTCCCCAGTTGAGATAAATAATCAAGTGAGCTGAGATACCAAAGCTATCTAGACTCTGGATAGAAGCCACCCAGAAAAGCACAGAAGATAAACACTGAATAAAAAGATTTTCAAATAACTTTATTCTTTTCATCTCCTAAAGCAGACATGAAAGGGTATATGAGCCAAACAGCCTATTTTACATCTGTTTTACATCTACAATACAATGTGTAAATAACCAAGGTGGAGAAAGGATAGGAGAAAGAATCATCTAAAGTACAAAATAAGTAAACATATGCCTTATCCTTTCCTCATTTGTGCTCAGTATTTAGCATTGATATACAGCATTGACTTAGTCTTTCAGTAAGTTGGCCTTATAAAAATGAATCCGTATTGGAACAAAAGAGGTACCTTGCTTTAATATTTAATGCACGCCAAGCATGGATCTCAAGCTACAAGTCTACATGCAAGCTTCCAGGTAATTAGGGTGTACAGTGTGAACTGGCTGTTTGATCAGCTGTTGCTGTGAGCAGTCAACCAAATAGACTACACCCAGTGTTGTATCTTGATGGTCTAATTCATATATAAAGACCGGTTGCCTGGGAGGCAGGAGGTTAAAAAGGCATCTCTTTTGTCTCAGCTGAACTGCATATTAATAACCAAACAACATGATGGATGAAGTTGAGTAGCATAGCCAGAAAGAAACATCTGCAAGATAGAACAAGTTTCAAATTAATTAAAATTTCATGGAATTGTTTAACCACTTGAAACAAGAAATGTCAGCAGCAGTCACAATTATAAGCTACTCATTTTAACAGCAAGGTGACAAGAGACTCTAATGAGCCCCAGACAGACTTTTCAGTTTACTGCCATGCACGCATACTGAGCAAAGCAGAGATTAGATGGTAAGGGCAAGCACGATCAAAGACAGTATATTATTAGTCTCAAAGTATAGTATACACAAAGTATATATAAAATAAGGGTAACTTCAGCAAATGCAGAAGCAAATTAGTCATACTGCTAGCCTTTTACCCAGGGACTCCTGAGTTCAGCAAACTCACTGCCTATTAGCCAGACCAGTCATTTCATACCACATATATGTCCCTGCTACATATATGTTTCTTCACCTATCTAATATTTAAGTGGCAAATTTCCTGCGGCAAAGAACATGCATTTATCTCACATTTAGGCTGGGTGTTACCTTGTGCATTCCTGGTCCTTGCCTACAACAATACCCATAAATGATAAAAATCCTAAAATAAATCACTTCCCTTTTGTAATCTCTATAGCATAACCTGACTACAAACACCAGTGTTAAAGGTCAGCACTTCTATGACGCCTTTTGCCAAATCCCCCAATTAATAAAAGTAACTCAGGAGATCCCACACTTTCTAGATTGGGCTACCTTGTCTTCCTGGGATGATCAGCACTCTCTGTTCCCCAGCTCTGTCCCTGGCCTTTCTCTATTCTATGCAAACACATAAGCAATGTTATCCCTGCTTCTTCAGCAATCGCGACTCAGCTATGGCTTGGCAGGCGCATCCCAGCTTTCCTTTTGGGGATAACTTATCCAGAACTCAAGATATCAACAACCGAGATCTGATGCCTGCTGTTCATTTCCTCTTTCCTTACAGCACTGACCCCATGAACTGATCACAATAATGGTTTGCAGAGCAAACAGTTTTTAAGGGGCTGGATGGTGACATGACTATCAAGCAAGGTGTTTGAGCTGACAGGACAGAAAGGGCTGTCCTGTCTTTGTGGACCCACCGCAAACATTTGCCAAATGTTGCTGAAGGAACAAGGTTTCAGTCATCAGCCATCTTTGCAAGTGCTGAACTGGAAATGTCTTTATATGTGACTTCACTAAATCTGCCCCAATTTGCCAAGCAAATTCCCTATAAAATGCTTTAAATTTTGATATAATAATTTCTGTGACCAATAAGAATACAATGGCATTTAAAATAATAAATAGACATTTATGGTTTAAATCCCAAGGTACAATGCTACATTCCTGCTGATCACTGAAATTGGTGAAAAATGTTCCTTAATAAGGATTATGCCAGATTACAAAATTATAACCCTTAAATGCAACTCAATCTGTATGTAAATCAGTCTAGTTAAACAGATGAATGATTACATTCTAGCAAACCATCTCATACAGTAGCAATAACCTTAACATCTCACATAGAATGAAATACGTTATCAGTTCAGAAGAAAAATCATGTTACCTTCAGAAATGACAATTTAAAATTAAATGATTGAACATATAATGAGATGAATGTAATGTCTTTTAGGAATTGAAGTCCAACCAAATTACGAATGATTTCAGAAGCAGTACAACTGAGTGCTTTGCAAGTGCATCAGGATATATTCTTTGTAAAGTAAACCAAAAATAAATAAATAATAAAAACAGTTTGTAGCTCAACATGTCATCACTTAGTAAACTTTTATAGACAAAATAAACTTCAACACTGTATCAATGTGCTCTGTGAAACAGCTGCTACAGAAAGCAGACACAACACAAAGGCAAACTACTCTTGCTGTGTGAATGGGCAATGAAACTATACTTCTGTTACATAAGGATAAAAAAGCAATATCTAACTGCTGCTGTCAGGTTCACTCCACAGAAGCAAATTGTGCTAGTGGGAAGCATACAAGAAAATCACCCAGGTTGTTTATATACAAAACAGTATGAAGTAGATACAAAATGGTATGAAGTATATACAAAACTTATGAAGTAGAAAAAACTTCTCATTGGACTAAACTATGTATAATATCTAACTTGCTGTCATTAGCTTCTGGGAAAGATATGTAAACACAGAATAAGCTCTGCTGGCTGATGATAGTGCAGCACTGCAAGTTTACTTCTGAACTACCAGGGCTATGCAAACCTTCATTGCTCAGGCTCTGCATCTACGCAGACATTGCAAACATGCCTGCTTGGCTTTTGCCAGTTTTGGTAAAACCATCTCTGCTCACCAGCCGCCTTTCGAACCTTGTCCAGTTCTGAGGTCATGTTAGAGGGCCTGAACAAACCCCACAAAGAACCTAAGGGCTGCTCCTCACAGCCTCAAGAATGATGGGGACCACAACTTGACCTGCGGTTCTATCCCGATGATGATTAACTTTTGATAGTTACTGGAGACTGAGATTCACTTGAAGGAAAACATGCTGGATTGTGTGTCAATAAAATTACTTTTTGTCCTCAATGAAACCAAGAAGTAAAAACGGGTAAATCAGAATTCATAAGAACTTGACCTTTTGGCAATCCATTGACATTACAAGAAAAAGGTAGAAAAAAATGAAACTAGTCAAGCAGGAAAGGAACATAGAGGCTAGAGATGGAGGTACCTGCGTGGTCAGCACGGTAAAGCAATGTACTGCACGTAGTAGCAGGCAAGCACTGCTGCTCTTCTATGTTATTGCCTGTGCTCTACAAAACTAAAAGGATTCCAAGAAAGTAAGCCCGCAGTGTCTCTGTCAGCAGTTAGTACTGCTGTTAGAACAAGAGGGGAAGACGTGCCGAGCAGAATACCCAACATCCATACTATGTGCATAATAGAGGCTTTACTTCAGACTTTACTTTACTTGAGACTTACTTTAGACTCAGTCTTACCTTGTCCTGAGCATCTCATCATTAGCTGGGAACACAGAGCAATAAGTAGGCTCAGTCAGCAGATCCGCTCCAAGGTCCACACCTGATTTGAACTAAGAAACTAATGCAAATGAGGACATCTTGCCATTTCTGGGGCAATTAGATCCTAGTCTAGTGCTAAGATAGTCTCCAACAATCTACTGAATTAACAGTATTGTTGCAGATGGTGGCTAACCTAAGCAATGCACTGAAGTTCCTTACAAAGAACTTTCATCCTCTTTTGTGTCTAATCTTATTTGTCCTGAGCATGTAATTCAACAGTGAAGATAAGAAACACTTGTGCACTTTGTAGTGCATGACATTAACATCAACTACACACAGATCTGGGTCCTCCAGAAGTTATTGCCATAATAGCTACCTAAGAATCCCCTGCACAAAGATTTGCTAGGCCAGCTTGCCTTCTGTTCCCCTTTCAAGGTGCTTTCACATTTTTTCTGAACTGATACAAAGGACTTCCCCCCTATACTACTACTTCCTAATGAACAAACAAGTCTTGACAACCATTAAAAAAAAAATAGGAGTCAAATGGCAGACCTCACCTAATTACTTAAGGTGCCCTTGCAATTGCCATGAAAGTAGCTGAATACAAAAGGAAGAGCCCTCTGATGGTCGAGACAGAGAGAATAAAGCAAATATGAACACAGAGATTCATTGTATCAAATGATATTGGAAATGTCCTGGATTCTCTTTGTGGATACCAGAGTAGAGACCATGAATCACACTGCAAGAGGGTCACAGTCCTCCTGCAAATGGGTTCAATCCACACATAGTTATTTCATTTTTAATGGTGTTTTTATATGTATAAGATTGGAATGTGTATTCCTAGATTGGAACCTTTCTGCAAAAATAGTGTCCCATTTGGCAAAGCGTATCATTTTAAAAGAAGAATATTACAACACTAATTACCAAGTAGCAAACGGAAGACACTGATAAGTAAACAAGGAGAGTTATTCAACTCACGTTTACTTCTCTTGCAACATGAGCTAGCTGTCTTTGGAAAAAAAAAAATCTGCCATCTGCTTCAGGCTTTTAAAACAGACTGAACATCTTCAGATAATAACAACCAAAACTACAAAGTAAATTGTAATTGGTTCACAGCAAGATAATGTAATTATACATCATATTAGGACTTCATTAAAAAATAAATAAATAAAAAGAAGAGGGTAGAGCACACTAGTATCTCAATAAGACTAGGACAGGTATGTGAATATTTTACAAATCTAGCATTTCAACAGGAAAAATTTGCCTTAAAGTGGTTTTTGGTTAGAGGAACATGTCAGGTTATGTGTTCACTGAAAAACACTAAATATACTTGAGATAATGATGTACTCTTAAAAAAAAAAAAAAAAAAAAAAAAAAAAAAAAAAAAAGCTTACCCTTTCAGGAAAGAAAATTAGCTAACCTGAATTTGATGACAAAACCTGTGCACAAGAAGTAATTTAAGCAAAATTTCTTAAATAGGACACCGACAACATATCAGCTTAAAATCTGATAATCTCTTTCAAAACAAATAAAGGAAAGAGGTCTCCATGGCAATAGCAGGGACAGGAAAACAGCTTTGAGAACATGCAGAGGAAGTTTTTAAAAGAAATGAGGAAGTTTTTAAAAGAAATATCTAAACAGATTCCAAGATTTCTTTTTTAGAAAATTCTTGTCACCAGCACCTCATAAATGAAGATATGCAAGTCTGGTGACCTACTCCATATCTTTCTCATATTTTTTTTCCATCCCTGTGCAATTTTAATTATGAAAAACTATTCTGCATTCCAGTCTAAATGTTCTTTAGTACCAGACATACTATGCATATAGCCTGTTGCTAAGTGCTTTTAAATATGCATTTTTAATTTTGGAAATTTTCTTCTAAAAATATTTTTTTAAATCTATACCATTCATAATAATTTTAAGGACTTCAGCAGATGTTCTACCCATAGGACGGAATGTACTTCTTAATAAATCTTCCTATTTCACAAATATTTTCACTGTTTTATTATCTACATTAAAAGATTACCTGAAATCCTCATATGAGAAGCCACAGACTGTTTTTCAGACTTGGAAGAAACCGCTGAAGATTACCTTTGAGAAGCTTTTCATTACACAACACATGAACTATCCAGCTCTGTAGTTTTATTCTTTGCTTTTTGACAAATTTGCAACACAGGACTCTTAAAATGAATCAGTGAAAGATGTCTTAGGGTAGAATAGTCTTCACCTTCAAAGAACACTAACTAATACAGGTTCAGAACTCCTTCATACCGCTCTTTTATCTGACTTTTTACTCCTTTAGATCCTATTAATTAAATAAAAATGATAAAAGATGGACAGAAAAACTGACAAAGGTGTTTAAAGCATTGCAACGTACAGTTGTATTCACCTAAACAAGTAGTTGAAAGAACTAAACTTCATCTCTGCAAGATGTCTATTCGCATCTCTACTTCAGCACAACTCTCTGTTTCTGCCATATTCAGCTTCTTTGCCAATGTCTGTAAGGGCTAACTCCAGTAAACTTTGAAGATTATGAGAGCATTCTGCTGTTTTATATCAGTGTGCCTAGTGATGCCTTCTTCACCTGAAGGCAGTAACATTAAAATCCTACTCAGCTGCTCTTGCGGCAGCTCAGAGACAGTAACTTTCTGAAGGAAGGAACATCAAATTGGGGGCAAATACAATGCTGGTCTCCAAGGACTGACCCATTTTAAAGCTCATGCTCATTTTTCCAGTGAATAGATCTCACAGAAGAACAGACTGGTGTGGTTGACAGGGCAATCAGTAAGATCAAGATGACACAGAAACGTAGTTTTATCATCCGACCTCAAGGCCAGTGGTTTACAAATAAGAGTAAGGATAGAAGACAAAGGTGAATCAGTGGTGGTATACATTAGCTAAAGGGAAATGACTGGAGGGAGGAGTTAATGCACCAAAAAAAAATATTGATATCTTATTTTCTAACCTCTATGTAAGGGCAGGAGTGAAGTTACCAAGCCATGAAAACAGAGTGTTTTGGAGATGAATTGATGTAAAAGAAAATAAACAAAAAATTGGTTCTTTACAACCCCTTGCCACTTACTTCTGTCTGCAGGTAATAAAGAGCAAAGAAAGCCTCCTGACTAGTACCATGTAGTGCTGCTTTTCTGCTCCTGTTGTAAGTGCTCTTTTAGAGAAAACATATGGAGACTGTGCAAGCATGACATGAAAATACTCCCACAGCAACAGTGAAAAACAAGGGTTTATTAAAAGCCGTTGAGCTCAACCCTTTGACTCCCAGTTAATCAAACAGATGGAACTTGTAGCACTGCTGCTGTACAAAAACATGATACCGAGAACTTTTTCACTTAGGAAGCAGGACTAGAAAATTGCTGTTGACTGATATTCTGTAATCGATTTTCACTGTGAAACAAGGTGCAAGTTAAAAATTAGCCATAATATTGTGTTCACCACAAACTGTTTTACAAAATAGCAATGATTGATTTTTACTAGAAGCTTAACATACTCGAAACATTTCATAATTAATAGCATGTACTCAGCAGTTTGCTATCAGGAAACCGTCCTTAGGAAACGCTGCCAGGGAGCTACCTGTGGAAATCATCCTCTCTAAATCACCTAAGAACTGGAAAAGGCCACTAAAACTAATATATTACTCTGGTCACCGCATGTTGCTTATCATCCAACTTGCTTGTGCACGCTTGAACACGCTGCTCAAACAGAAATCTAGGATTGTGTGTAAATAAGCAGCAGAAATGAAAAGCACATAACATAAAAATGAACACAACCCCATGTTTTATAATGCGTCTGAGTTATTTGCACGCAGTTTGGCAGGAGATGCTATCCGCCTCTGCGGACATGCGCGTACTCATTACGCACTCCTGAGAACAACATTTATCACAAGAGCTTTCATGCTGCGTAACTTTCAACTACCAGAGGCCAAAACCCAACTATCCAGCATGCCAAAGTCACACACACAATATATATATATGTGTGTTTGGGGACATCTGCCTCAAAACAGCATATATGAGGGATAGATAAAGGACTTTCTAGGCATGCACTGTAGCGTTTTAGCTAGGATGAAGTTACAAGCAGTAGTTTGACATGCAGTGCAAAGCTTTGAGTTGATTTCAGCAGTTGATTTCAGAGAAACCGGCCGTGGCTTCCGATCCACACGTGCTGGATGAGGAACTAAAAACTTATTATCTGTATCGCTTCCTGCATTTTATACTTCTTTATACTCCAACTCACCCTAGACAGGACACGTCCAGGGGTTTAAAACAGCCATTTGCAACCTGTGGCCTTGGCACAAGGCTACTCCACCTGGTGCAGAAATAAGACCCTACTACGTCCCTTGTCAGCCCGAAGCTTCCCGCGGGAAGTACTCAAGGATGCTGCCTGCTCCAAGGATGCAGCGCTGCCGAGTGGAAGAACCAGAAGGGGAACAATAAAATAACACAAAATGCGGTGCTATGGGTGTCACTCCGCCCAAGCTGCTCAAACGCGACTCCAGCCCCAGTGGCGCTCGGCGCCCGCCCGCCCGAGGCTCCTGCGGGAGACACCGACCCGCGCTCCCCGCGCCCGCAGCCGCCCCCGACGGGGCGTCCGACACCGCTCCGCGCCCGCGGCACCTTCCCGGCCCCGCCGCCCCTGCCCGCCGGACCCACCTGAGATGCCGCC
>JAWLRI010000379.1:1907430-1956393 GCA_034781795.1 Crypturellus tataupa | reverse complement strand
TGCGGCGGCAGGTGGCGGCGGGAGGGGGGCGCGGGGCTGGCGGCGCCATTTTGCAGGCGGCGGTGCAGGGGGGCTGGGCAGCGGCTGCCGCCTGTGACCCGGAGCGGCGGCCCGTGGTGGCGTGGGGAGCCGTCGCTTTCCTCGGGAGACCTGTGTCATACCCCTGTGCCCACGAATGCCATTATTACGGGGGGGAAAATACACCTTTTCTCTCCTTGTCACAAGGTTTGAGTGAAGTACAAGCCCCGGGTGTAGAGGAGCATAGGGCCCAAAGCAGAGAACTCGAAGGCTTGATCTCCTTCATCCTCCAAAAGTTGAGGAAATGTTGGAGGCTGCGACCTCACCTGCCAAGGACTTCACCGACGGTGCGAGGTAGGAGATACAGCTGTATAGCCTGGAGCTACAGACTCCAAAAGATCTGCAGTATTAAAAGCCATCTTTCCTGTTAGGACCCTACTTGGAAGTTTCTAAGAATAAAATATGCCTTGTGCCAAGCTCAGTTTTTCCTCTGTAACTTAGATCCTTGTGGAAGCCATACATGTCCACTGTGCAGACCCACACGGGTTTCCCGTTCCTCAGGTTTCTGGTTTGCTCCAGGAGGAACACCCTGGAAGAAGAGGTTTCGGAGATGGTCCCCATAATGCCCACCTCATTATTCAGACATGTATCTCTACGGCAAATAGCAGCCATGCCGGTTGCACCCTAATCTTCCACCCTCAGCTGGCTGGAAGCAGAAATGATCCATCTGCAAAACTCCTTTAAGCCAAAGGCATTTTTTTTCAGTCCAGATTATTCCCCTGGAGCTATACATGGGAGGAAAAGGGAAGTCACTGGCAAGCGTTGCAGGCAGTAGGAAGACAGGGTTGTACTTAATTCAGAAAGGTTCGTGTGAGATGATTCCCCTTGATATCCAGCTCTGCAGAGCTGAATTACCTAGGCCTAAGATATATTGTACATCATGGAGTTTTCAGTTCCATTCCCTTTAATTAGTTGTCTGTGAGATTTTGCATATAAAATTGGAAGGCAGTAATGTACTCGACAGTGAGCTGGAATAGAGATTTCCAGATTAAGAGCTTTCAATCAACGCCTGGCCTGAAGGAGTAGAGGAAGCTCGAGGGAAAACAGATGTGATCATATGGCTTAGACCTTCTCCCCCTAAAGACATATTGATCAAGGCTCCAGGGGCTTTTTGACACCCCAGAATGAACTATCCGTCCTCTTACAAGAATACTGTCTAACAAGTGTTCCACGTTCCCTTATATATTTTTCATATGCCCCCACCTCGCTTCCTTCTTCATCTTTGCTTCTTCTCTCTTTCCCCAGAGATGTGTTCTCTATACATTCCCTGTCTTATTTTTTATTGGTTCTCCAACCCTTTACACCTAGCTGGATCCTCTGCTTGTATCCTGCCCGTTCTTTCTTTAAACAGTGTGTAAAATTCCAGCCGTATGGTTCCTTTAGTATGAAAACTTAAGGAAAAAATGAAGAACTAGACAATTAAACCCATGATTCCAGAATAAGGTGAAGTTTGGAGTGAAGAAAAGGTTAAATATTAAAAAAACTAGAGAAAGAGCACTATCTAGCTCAGCAGAGTTCTCAGGGTCTGAAGTAGGAAATGTTACTGTGTTTTACACATTATTTTTATTATGTTTTAGCTGTTAGAATAACAATTACAGCTGTGATAGCTAGAGAACATACACACTTATTTTCATGGGAATATAATTCTTCCATGATCATGTGTGGTTTTTTTTTAAGGGAGTGGGCATGCCAAAGAGGCAAGTGAATTTGGAGGGTTTTTCCCTGCTTTCAGTGCTTTTTCCCTCTCTCCCACAGTAAGTGCATTTCAGAATTTTATTTTTTTTTTCATTTCTGCTTCAGTTTCTTCTGCTTCCAGTATATTTTCAGCATGACGACTTAGATATCCCATTCTCCCTTCTGTTTTCCTGCTGCTAGGCTGACAATAGTCAGGCACTCCAGTTTCCTCACATTCCAAGAGTCCTATTCACTGAGGTTAATAGCTCTTTCCTTCGCCTGTCTTGGTTCAAATGTATTTATTTTTAACAAGTATGAGCGGAATGGTATGCATAATCCCGGTAAAGCCTCTTTGATGGCATAAAGATTTTCAGAAAGATCATATTATGATTCTACTCCTGTTTTTTATGCTCCCATTGCTTCTCTCATCCCCTGTGGTTCTAACTAATTAAACAGACAAAGGAGCCTCTTGCCTGGATTTTGGTGCATTAACCTTTGAATGCACTATTTTATCGGAAAGCAAACTTTCTGAGAAAACAGAGCAATTCTGTGCCTCATTTTAATTCATCTCAGACTTAAAGTAAATTGTTTTCACAACTTTTGTTGAGCATTTAGACACGGTAGTAATGAGGTGGCATAGATAACTATTTTCTGACAAAAGTGTATGGATATCACTGGAGAAGTTAGCAGAAAGTTGCTCGTCAAAGCCAAAGATCTCCAAATTTATAGAGACTAAGAGATAGAATTTAGGATTTCATGGCTATCTAATCAATGGGTGGTAAAAACAGTGCAATATTTTAAATTGCACATGCTGATAGCTCTACTGCTTGTGTAGCAGTGTTTTCTAAAATCAGCTTTTAGGCTCTTTAGCATTAGGCCCTTTGAAGGTCACAGAATCACAGGATGGTTGAGATTAGAAGGGACCTCTAGAGACCATCTAGTTCAACCCCCCTGCACGCACAGGGGCACCCAGAGCGTGTGGCACAGGGTGGCATCCAGGTGGGTTTGGAAGATCTCCAGAGAAGGAGACTCCACAGCCTCTCTGGGCAACCTGTGCCAGGGCTCTGTCACCCTCACAGGAAAGAAGTTCTTCCTCACATGGGGATGAAATTGCCTGTGTTTCAACTTGTCCCCATTGCCCCTTGTCCTGTACTGACCACCATAGAGAAGAGTTTGGCCCCATCCTCCCTACATTCTCCCCTCAGGTACTTGTACGTATTGATCAGTTTTCCTCTCAGGCTTCTCTTCTCCAGTCCAAACAGGCCCAGCTCGCTTAGTCTTTCCTCATATGACAAATATTCCTGTCTCTTAATCATCTTGGTGGCTCTCCGCTGGACCCTCTCTAGAAGCTCCAAGTCCCTCTTATACTGGGGGGCCCAGAACTGCCCCCAATACTCCAGGTGCGGCCTCACCAGAGTTGAGTAGAGGGGCAGGATCCCCTCCCTCGATATACTGGCAACGCTCCTCCTCATGCAGGCCAGGATCCCATTGGCCTTCTTGGCCATGAGGGCACATTGCTGTCTCATGGTTCTCTTGCTGTCAACCAGGACTCCCAAATCCCTCTCTGTGGAGCTACTTTCCAACAGGTCAACCCCAAATCTGTGCTGGTGCCTGGGGTTATTCCTCCCCAGGTGCAGGACCCTGCACTTGTCTTTGTTGAACCTCATGAGGTTCCTCTCTGCCCAGCTCTCCATCCTGTCTAGGTCCCTCTGAATGGCAGCACAGCCCTCAGGAGTGTCAGCCACTCCATCCAGTTTGGTGTCATCTGCAAACTTGCTGAGAGTGCACTCTGTGCCCTTGTCTAAGTCACTGATGAATAAGTTGAAGGTCAGAAGATCAGCTCAGGAGCACAGGCAAATCTAGACATAGCCTTAGGGCACCCCTGTCACATACAGGAAAACTCTGTGAAGAGAAACTAATAAACACGCTGCAGGTAGACACTAAGTTTGCACCTTCCATCAGCCACAAGCATGCACTGTGGCTGGCTGCTTTCAGGCACTTAGTGAATTTGGTGCTTTATAATCAGTTTGCTTTTATCTTTGCAAGACTGTCCTTTAAAAGAAATACACAGTAAGGTTTGTGGTGATGTCTGCTGTTGGTACCAGCATGCACACTGGACAGAAGTGCCTGGTGCTAACGTGCAGTTTGTGACATGAGCTCCTGCCACTTCTGAAAGAAGTTCTGCATTCATTCTCAGATAATGCACATTTCCATCATGCATGGATGTGACCTACCAGGCATGTCCACATGTGATCCCCCCAGAAAAGCAGTGGGAAGAAGGGAAAGCAGTGCACGAAGTAGCCCTGTAAAGGAGATATACAAGTGAAAGTCTTTTAGAAAGCAGCAAAAATGAAAAAAATACATCAACAGCAGCAGCTAAACTGGCAAGATGGACTGCTGGTTTCCTCACTGCTTGGACTGGAAAGCAAATATGAATGAGCTGTTCCCTGGTCCCCTGATTTATTTGTAGCCAAAAAAGAGCCACAGAAGAGACCACCAGGCAGTGCAGGAGCTGGAGTGGTAGCAAGAAGTCAAAATTGTTATCTCCCACTGCAGACGGAGCTAGGATTAGCTTTATACTTGGTTGTTCCAAAACAGTATTTTGTAAGCAGTGACCAGATGACCTGAGTCCTGAAAACCAACCATCTTTGCTAGGTAAAGCCTATCTGTTTTTTCCAACCCTCGTTTACAGCGTCTGAGTTCGCTTTTCTTTCTTGAACTTGATAAGCAAAGACTAAAGATGGCAGGAGTGAAAGTCCTTCTCATACCTCTGCAGAAACACTGCTCCCTATAATATGCACTGGCATTGCTCTGAGAACATGAGGAGTTAAAACACTTTTATCCTTTTTACAAAAGCAAATCCCCTGTCCTTTTCTGATAACCTAGCCTGAAAAGTTCCCAAAGATACAGTTTATGCCTCTCACTCCTGTCAAATGTTTCTTTAGTGAATAGTGGCAGATGACCTTTCATTTTTATATCATGCTGATCCTGCTGCTTAGCAACTATCAAAGTCCCAGCATAGCGTTTCCATCCACCACTTGAGGGATAGCTCTGTTCCGGCCTGGTCGCTGCCAACCATCATTAAGTCACTGTTAATATTTTTCACTTGAGCTAGAGTCAGAAGTAGTTCTCACATTTGCATTCCTCTGTTCCTCATTCCATATTAGAATATATCTTCTCCCCATGTTTACTCTAATGTCTCATTCTGTTTTTACTTTCAGTGGTGAAATAGTTCAGCATCAGTAATAAAACTCATATCCATCTTCTGCAGAAAAAAAATACAGTAAGATAATCTGGAAGATACTGCAGTGACAACTTATGGGGAAAAACAAAAGTTGAAATAATAAACAAGAGACTATCATGTGTCAGTAAGGATTTTATTATAACTGAGAAGGTTATTATGTTACTTCTGTATGGTAATGCTGCAGTGACAAGTAGGGGGATGTTGTCCTCACTTCTGTATACACTTGTACAGTCCTGAAAGACCATGTGTAATTTGGAGTGGGTTGAGTGAAGAGCCCTGATGATAATCAGTGAATTGAGACATATGCTTGCTAGCGTTAAAAAAAAAAAGAAATTAAGAAGGAGAAATTGAAGAGGTTACAATTTTTACTGATGGGATTCTTTCTGTCTTATGTTGGCAATCTGCACTTACTGACAAGTGGAAGACTTGCTGATAGTGTGCTCTATGGACAGTGGAAGAGAGTAATAGGACTAAAATCTGATTTATACCATGGTAAGGTAATTAATCAACCCCTCTACAAGATGGCTGTCTGTCTCCATTTACCACCAAGGACACCTAGCTGATTGGCTTAGATTAAATGAATTTTAAAATGCTTAAAATTGGTAAATCTCACCAGGTAGGGAACAAACTGCTACCAAGGGAGTTCTTCAGTGAGGGGGCAGTGAAAGTCCATGAAGACCAGTTTGCTACATGCTGGGCAATTCAGCAAAAGCTTTGCTAATTATTAATGTTATAGCAAGGATTTTAAGTACTTATAGCCCCACAGAGTCAGCATTAGCTGTGTTCTGTACCAGAATCAGTTTTTATCCTATTGTTGTCTTTTGCTCTCTATATTTTCTAAATATTTATAAGTGCAACATTGCAAAGCACTGAGTTTAATTCAAATCTTTTTTTTTTTTTTTTTCTTTTGTGCAACACCTTTGGCATCAGCACTTGATCCTGTTCTTGGGTAGGCTGTCCACACTTACATTACTTATTTTTCTTTCTGTTGCATATGCAATTTTCATTCCTTTCAGAGCTAGGCTTTGCCTTTAATTAATCTACAAATTAGTCTACAATCTGACTCCTCATGAACTTTATGTTTCTTTTAACACCTAAAAGATAAACATCCTCTAGATTTTTTTTTAAATAGTTATGTATGCCCTTATTAATTGTACAATAATTTAAAATCAGCACAGTCAGATTTTAAAATTGTTTGGGGCTTTTGACTCTTACCTTCCTGTTACATTATGCCTATATAACTATTTATGCTTGTCTTTACACCGTTGGCTTCCATGTTATAGCATGGGGTTTTGAAGTGCTTTGTTATTTTAACAACCATAGCTTACAAACGAGTTTCATTTTTATTAACATTTCTCTACAATGCAGATACAATTAGGGATAAGTCTTGTTTTCTGCAAAACTAACCTGTTGCAGTTACTTTATACTTTGATCTCCAAAGCAAATCTTTTGTAATTTCAATAAAATAAAAATATTTTGAGTTAAGATATTTCTGAATGTTTCTGAATGTTAACTACTGTGAAATACAAACACTTAAACATAATATTGCAACAGTAGTATTTTTGGTCCCACATTTCTAATGGTCAGTGTTTTGTTTTTATGAGCTAACCAGTCTGTCATTACTGTTATTGTGGGCTGCGTTTCACAGTGGTCAGGTCTGCAGGAAGTCAGAACTAGATGGAATAGTTTCAAATGCTGGTAGTTTTACAGAGATAAACAACCAGCTGAACATCTCCAGTGTACTTTGCCTCAGTCCCATTCCTCAGCCCAAGGAGATCTAGTTTTCCGTTGCTGGTGACTGCAGAGAAGGGAGTTTCAGGTATGGAGATCAATTTTAACAATTTTCCCAAAAGACCTCCCAGTTGTATTGTAAGAACTAGTGTATTGAAACAAATTATCTTATAGAACAGATTTGTTATTTAGATTAGATGTTTTCATTTTGCGGGGGGTGAAGCTTACCATTTTGCAATACTTGACGTTACTGTCTGCTTGCTTGGAAGCAGATCTGCTTCATCCCCTGGGAATTTCACAGCTGATGACAGAAAAAAAAAGAAAAAAGAAAAACTATTTCTACTGCTGCAACTTAATTTTGGTCCTGAACCATCACGTGCCTTTCAGTGGTTGCTTCTGTGTGCAGAGGTCATTGCTTTCTCATATCCTTTAAGGGAAAGGTTGGTATCTGATAGTGATGTGCCAGGGGGAAACCAGCTCCCACGATCGTGTAGGGTACCTCTGCCTTGGAGTCAGGCTGTGATTTGAGCTTCTGCTCTTTTTGAAATGTCATCTGCTCTCCTAGATTTATCTGTCTTGTTTTTCTCTGTGTTTTGTTCTGGTTCCCCGCTTTTGGTATTCTCTAATACATCTGAGTGAGCTGCAACTTTCTCAGACTTTGTTTGTGATCACTGTACAAAGGAAGCTGCTGTGACTACTTTTTTCTGAATACAGCAGTACTGCTTACTGTTCTTGTTTATATTTTGATTATGTTCAGCACTGGGTTGGTTCATTTGCTGTGTCTATGCTATTTTCTATGTGAATTGCAAGCTAAGTTTGTTTGTCTGGATTTTTTTTATCATTGCAAACAAACTATGATGTGAGGGGCTGGTTTCTGACCATCTGCAACATTTGCCACATGTTCTGTTTGTAGCATTTGCGGATAACCAGCATTCCCTATGGTCTTGTTCCAGGGACAAGCCAGTAGGAAGATTCATCTCGGCATCAGGGACTCTCTTATGAGAGCACGTGTTAGGAGTTTTGTTGTTATTCTAAAACTCCTGGTTCTGAAAAACTGGTTTGTTCTTCATCTGGGAATTTAGATGAAAAGTGCATTAGTGAGTTAAGCAGCCCACCGAGATTAAACAGACTTTTCTCTAAATCGCATAGGTTTCTGTAGCAAGATAGAGGTACAAGAAGTACCTTGTCCGTGAGTTGTTTTGGCAAACAAGTGTGACTTTTATGTTATGTCCATGATATAACTGCAAGAAGCAATGCCAGTCAGGGCTTACAATTTCACAGTCATGAAAGCCTTAGCACTGATGTAAGTTTTTAATAACACAAGTATATTTGCATACTTTCATGCTTAGAGAATATGTAGAGCCAATACCGGAAAGAAATGGCCTTTGAAATATTGGCTAGTGATTTCAAATACCCTGAGCTCATTAGAGTAGTCTGTATCTTCTCTGGGATTCACTGACCAATGCAAATAGTAGAGAGTAGGAAAAGTAAATACACTATGATTAATTAGCAAATATATGCGATGTTTCTGAAAAAATAAAGGACGTTTTTGTAGAAGACTCTGGAATTGTAAACATTATAAAACTATGAGGCTTGCTTGTGTGAGGGAATTTTTTCTGAAAAGAGATTATTTGATGTAACGGTATCATTTTAAGTGGTACAATAGCCATATTGCAATGAACACTGGATTACCGCATTATAAGATACTACTTCCCTAAGAAATAGGTATAGGTTTTCCTCTGAAGAAGATGCTGGGCAATGTTGATTGATTGATTGATTATACTTTTTTGTTAGGCTCGAGGTTTTGTAAACTTGGTACCAGGGTGAGTGGTGACAGATCTGGAAGTGCAAGCTCATAGCCACCAAATTGTATTCCTGAGAGTCAGGCTCTTAAAACCTGCTTGTATCTATGGCTTATCATCTCCCAGAAGAAGCTGGCATCATTTTCAAGCTCTTAGCAGGTCACTGTGTATAAAATGGTCCTGTGAGCTGCTGTGCTACCGCAAAGTGTTGCAGAGCTGGGCTAGCCAGTAGCATCTGCAGGTCAACTCAGGTTGACTAAAAGATCAGAGAGAAACTTGCAGGTTTGCACATATTAGCCATGTGTTGTTGGAGGGACAAAAAGGCCTCCTGAGGCCACGATGATGGTTGCATCTATTCTTTTGCAGTCTAATTCTGAACACAATCTCAATCCATGTGAGGAAACACTGAGAGATTGGTCTCAGCGTAGAGGTACCAAGGAAAATATGTAGTGCTTTCTTTGCCATTTTGAACGGGAAAGGAGAGGGTGGCCATGCCTTAAACCGTGACAGAGACCTTCCGGGGAACTCTTCTGTATCTAGAAGTTTGTTTTATGACTCTGAAGGTCATGCCTAAAATTTGCCATGTTGTGTATCCCTTTTCAGTGAACTTTTGAACCTCATGGAAACAGTGTTTTGTGACTTGTAAACTGTTGCATGATTTGCTGTCTAATTTTGATTCTTCTGTGGAATGACAGTGATATAATATCAATTTTCACAATGGTTTGCTCAGCTTGAAAAAGTGTTTGCAAATGTACAAGACGTACATCTGTACAAGACGTGTACAGATGTACAAGACGTACTGCAGATGTATCAGCAAGGAACAATGCCTGGTGAAATGTACACGAAGATAAAATGAAGAATTTTGTGGTGATAGGATGCTAAAATAACACAGGTATTGCTACCGGTACTACAAAGGAGCGAATGAATTTGGTTCATCTGGACATGGGATACAGTGATGACAGCTATTTGATGATCACTGATTTCTTCCTTAGGAATGCTTGTAATTTGTTTTTGCTCCCCTTCAAAAAGTATTTGTAGTTAACAGCCTATGCAAGATGTCCTGAGCTCCAGGTTGGCCAATAGCCACAGAAGGAGGAATGAGAAGCAACCCTGCTTGTGGATAGACACTGATAAGGCTAAGACCGGAGCACAGCTCCTCTGTGGATAGTCTTGCAGACATACAGTAGGTCCTACATTCAAGAGCACTCTGGACAATTTGAGGACATTTTCGGCTGGGCTCTGGGAATTGTCTTAAGTGGCACTGAGCAATCAGGCACTTCTTTGAAATAATCTTCTGCCAAATGACCAAGGCGGGATAATATGATGCTTTGGCCAGGAACTGTGTTATCATCTCAGTAAGTTTCCAGCCTGCTGATTGTCATCATTCCACCAGCTATGAAATTCATCCTGAACAGGGACCTATTGCAGAGATAGTGTGGCTGCTCATTAGTCAGAAAACCAACGCCATTCTGAATTTTGAAAGCAATGGCTCTTCTTGCCCTGCAGATGGATTCATCAAACAGTTCTAAGGAACTGCTTGTCCACAAAACATCATGTTCTGCAAGACTATGGCAAGTGATGAGCAGCTGACTGGAGTTAACATCACCTACACAGTATTTGCAATTAGAACTGTGTTAAAGATACATGGTCACCTACAGAAATTCTGTGAGGTGATATGGGCCTGATAGATCTGGAAATCACTGATCAAAGAATTCCATACTCTTGAACTTCTGGAGGTTATAGAGGAGCAAAGATAAAATAAAAATGATGTTAATGTCTTGGGGCAGTTTAATGATACAAGATAAAATTTGAATGATGTCATTAATTCCAAAATATAGAACAACATTCTTTCTGAGAGTGATTATTTTGATTATAATTAAACATGCTTAAAGAAAGAAGTCTGTAAATGCCATTCTTTGGCTGATACAAAGTGCATATCTCAGTTTTATCCTGTAGGAATAGTATAAGACTTGAATGTCTTACTGTGAAGAAATGTTTCCAGCATTTCCAGACAAGAGTTCTGACTTAAAATCCTCAGCCTCATATTACATCTAATAGTTTATTTCTAAGGAGAGCTGTAACTGTGCACCTTTGTCCATCTTACTCTGCATTGGTGTAGTCCTAGGCTGTAGAAATTTTAGTTGTATTTAAATGTCATTGGTGTTCTACAATTGGAATATTTTGTGAATATTATTAATGTTTGTCCCAGAGATGTATTTCCAGAAGAGGAATATCATAAAATTAGAAATTTGTGTGATAGTCTTTATTATTTCATCTCATGAGTAAAACTTTTTAATTTCTATTCAATGTTAGACAAATTATATTGCTTTTGTAATGACAGTTGTATTTGAGTAAGCAAGCAAAAAACTGATGTATCTCAGCTATATTATGAAGTACCTGATTTCTTTAGTGCGAAAAGCATGAGCTGTTATGACATTCTCTTGATATTAGTTCTATCCCAGCGAGATTCCCATCCCTTTCCTATATTTATTCAGGCTCCCTTCAAAGTATCAGTCCCTGAGGGAGAGCAAAGGAGGGGAGAAGCACATATATTGTTTGCTAGGGGACAGAGAGGCTATTTTTTATTTATAATGAAAGTAATAGAATAACCTGGTTTAAAGGTATGAAGTAGCAAAATGGAAGATCTCAATCATTTAATCAAAAATGAGATTATTTTTTTCCTACTCAGGTCTAGTTTTGGTTGTATTTTCTGGTCCTCAGTGATGATTCATTATCAGAAAAACATCTTGATGTAATTAAAAATTATTTTCTGATTATTACGATAGTCCTATGAAGCCACAGAGCCTGAGCCTATGACCAGTGTTTAGATCTCCATACAGAAAAAAAAATGGTGTTGGCATTTGAAAAGGCCATGGCAATTAAACGAGATAGAAGCAAAATACTCTGCTGTCTGGTGTATTTCTCCAGAAGGTTTATATCCATACAGGTTTCAAGACAGAGATTAAAGATAAAGTCATCTGCAAATTAAGTATGGCAGTGTTAGCCTATCTCCTTGTTTGTGTTGTTTGTGATCCCAGATGATAGTTACTGTTCAAAATAGTACATAGGTCAGTCATTTTCAGCAGTTTTAAGGAGGCTTTTGTGTTCCCCAGCTGAGTATGAATCCACAATCTCTTTGTGAGTGAAGGATTTACATTTGGTACTAAGAAGAGTAGAGCTCCCCGCAATGACCTGTTTCCGGGCTGCCCCTCGCTCTTGGGTGATGCCAAACACCAGGCATCAGGGGGCCACTTCTTGGAGCAGAGGCTGAAGGGTCCCAGGGGAGCTGGTGTCAAGCAGGCTCTTGCTGCTGTCTGTCAGTACAGGAGAAGGATATGTCACACACCTTAAAAAAGGTGTCAGGTGGTACGTCGTTATGTAAGATGATGAGGTACTCTGCTAAATCCATAGAACTAGAGGACTTGTGCTTTCCTCCTTCCTGGTGCAAATGGAGACCTTATTCTTTTTGTTTGTTTGTTTTGTTTATTTTTTTTATCCCCATTCAAACTTATATATGAGCTCAGGAGAGGGTTTTTTATTGTTACTTTGGTTGAAAGGGAGTTGTATGAGGAGCATGGACCTACTGGTAAGTACATAGTAAAGCAAGGAATACTAGGGCCACAAGTACAACTTTCTTTTCAAATGGGATTTGATGGTGTGAGGGAAGTATAATAAGAAAGTCCAGACCAACTCCCTTTCAAAGTGAAAGTACTTGTTAGACCTAGTGAAAAACAAACAGTAAATAATGACACTGCATTATGAGAGGTCTGTGAAGCTGCTCAGGTGCCTCTAGAAACTGGCTCTCAGACCTATCGTGCTTTAGTCAAGTTATATATACAGTAAAGCTCAACCAGGGAAAGCAAGCTGATCTTCCTAATATATCTTCACTTAATCCTGTCTCTTTGCCCTTACCAGGGACCCTCAGGAGGTGAGAGTCCTGATTTTCAGTGTAGTTCAGTGTGCATTTTCTACATGTAACCAACATTTTTATCTATTTTATATTTTTTTTTTTTTTTTTTTTTCACTGTGGCTACAAATCACATATTCTTGACCACTACCTTCTCCCTGCAAATATTTTCTCTTAGGTTGTTTTGTCAGATCCCATATACCTTTTTCTTCTGCTTCCTTTCATCCTTTCCCCCATATATCTTCATGGTTATAAAGCCTCTTTGAACCTTTCTTCAGAAACATCTTATTTTCTACAGCCACTACATTGTACTTTAGAGCAGTAGCATATCTGTTTATTGCTGGGGCATTATAGTAAGGAAGGATTATCATTGATACTGGCTGTGTCAAGGACCCATTAGAATTCTCTGACTTCAAGCCTCTAGAGAGATTTCTAAGCCTGCTGGTTACGTGACTGGAATGTTTTATGGACTTTGGAAAGTGCAGAGTACAAACAAAACAGGAATAGAACATGTAAACCACCAGAAACAGAATCAAGTCACTCTTGGAGAGGAAAAATAGAAGCGAAAAAAATAAAAAGGATAAGCAAATGCAGGGAGGTATTCAGAGATGTTTGAAGAACAGAATTTGTTAAGTGTTTGGATTAAATCAATCACAGCTCTACAGGCACCTGCAATAGGCACTGGAAGCTCATATTCACAGCTGCAAGCTAAAACTAGCTTCTCTCTGGCTAAAGTATGGTGAAAACAAACAGTTCTTAGCCTATACTTTCACAAGTCAAATGGTGCAAGACCTCTGCAGGCTTCCCTCTTAATGTGAAAAAATTCACAGTATATTTACTCTTTTAAAGTTTTGTGGCTCTACTGTGTTTTTGGCTCAGTTTAGACAGATGATCAGAACTAACTTTCCGTTTCTGCTTCCAGAGTAGTTTAGCGTAGCATAGTTATGTGGCAGTCCCTGCAGTGAAGAAGAATGCCTGGACCTCCCTGGCTTAGTGGCACAACTGTTCCTCCCTCTTCTCACAGGCATTGGGAGCCTTGCAGAGATAAAGACATCGTGACAAAACCGCCGTGATACACTTGGACACTGAGGGGCACAGATCTAGCGGCCTAAAAGAGACCTTAGGAGGTAATTTTATTCATTGCATGGTCCTAAGGTAGTATCAACTGTACCTAAGCCATCCCTAGAAAGATAATTGTCTAAACTGTTCATGAAGGTATTCAAAGATGCCTCTTCCCAAACACATGATTTGTTCCAGTCTTTCACTGCTCTTCACTGTGTAAGAATGCTTTTTTTTTCCATTATAGATGTTAGGAATACAGTTTTTGCAGCTGCTTTTTTGCATATTTTAATATTTCCAGCAGGCTTTCCCACAACCTTCTTTTTTCTAGGCTAGCCTACCCACTTCTGCTCTTGTAGGCTCTGTTTCATGTCCTCTGGCTATTCTAATTTCTCTGTACCTTCTGCAATTAGCGCACATCTTCATGAAGTGCAGAACTCAAAACTGATCCCACTGCTCCAGCTGAAGCTTTATTAATGCTGAGTGAAGTGGAAAGGTTGCTTCGGGTTCCGCACGATGCTTCACAATGCGCTTTTTACCTTTCTCATAGCAACAGGGTATTACTGAATTATGCTCTGCTTTGATCCACTATATCCCCATATTTCCTCCAGAAGAACTGTTGTCACAGCTTGTATTTGTACAGATGACTTCTGCTGCATCATGCAGTTCTCCCTTCTGTTTACTTTAGGTGGTACCTTCATTTTGTCAGGATTGCTCTGAATACTAACCCTGTCTTCCAGTGTATTTGCATTCCCTCCTGTTCTGTGTCAGGTGCAAAGACAGTAGACCTTTCCGTTCCACTACCTAAGCCATCAGTGAAAAGCAGAAGAGTGCTAACTCATGTATCCTCACATTTTAACAGTTTTACTAGTAGCTACTCTCCCAGAGCAGTTGGATACTCTCCAGTTCCATCTATCCACATTTCCTTGTTTTACTAACGACAATATTGCTAGAGAAACTATGTCAAAAGTCTCAATGTGACGCCTATTACTATCCTCAGATGTTTTGCTGGTGTAGAAGGATATTATATTATACCTTTATATTATATACCTTTCTATATTATATCTTTAATCTGGATTATTTGAGTTAAAATAACATCTGAGTGGCATATCTGTGCCTGCTGCTTTTTCCACAAAGAGTGATAGCAAAATTAATAAAATTATACTAAGGGAAGTACAACAGGTAGGATTTAATTTGCAGATTAAGCCTTCAAAGGAGACATCTACATATATGGTAGGTGTCTGATCTCCTGTTATAGTCCACAGGCAGCTAGCCAAGACAGTCAGGTCAGTCTAGAAGGCAACATAGCTCACCCAAAATGGACACTAATGCCGAGCCAGTTGGATTGCTCTTTAGATTCATTTGTGTTGGCCAGATCTCTACTGAATGCAGTGGGAGGTTAGGCACCTGGTTTAAATGTAGGTGTCCTGATCTATGAGCCAAATCCTACCTACTAAGTTGCAGACTAACGCACAGGATAGTGTACAGTATTCATTATTCAAAATATTTTAGCCATGTATTGATGCATATTTTTAGAGCTGAGAAAACTAGTGAGAAGAATGACAAACAGGAGGAATACTGAAACATTGGCATTCATTATTACTAATCTCAATAAACACTACTGCTAATGGCTGGTGACCTGTCATGTGAAAGGGGTATTGAGTGGCATTTGTTATTACTATTCTCAGTATCCACTGCTGTTAATTGTATTGACCTGTCACATGAAAGGAATATTGAGTCTTTTTAGTACTGACCTTTAAGATCATCTAAAATTACTAATGATGCTTATATTTATAATGATTAGGCTTTATTCCTATAAAAGGGTAGGGGATCAGGGAAGAAAACAAAGTAATAAAAACAGAATGTAAAGCAAACACCAGCAACACTTACCATTACCACTTATTTCCCTAATTTCTATTTAAATTTTCTTACCATCTGGGATGAGGAAGATTTGGATACTACTATGAGAGATCACAAAATATGGAGGAATTTGTGGTGCGGATTAATTCAAATTGATGAAGTTTTCTCTGGAGAACAGCCCTTCAAAGAAGTTGATAGTGTATAGATATTCACAGACTTTTTCTTTTTCTTGCTCACAGGTAGAGAAAAAGACCAGGAATGAGGATTCATGAAAATCCAAACGAAATAAGGAGTCACTAAATAAGAAAGATGAGTAGCTCTGTAGGCTGAAAAAATATGAAACCTATTTGGTTTAGTTTTGGTTCTGTTTTCTCTTTAAATACTTCTCTCCCTTCTGGACGTCTTTGGGTTTATCACGCGCTTGCAACCTGTTCTTTCGTGAAGGCATCACTTTAACTCTTCCCCTATACCTGTCACTTACTCTCACCTGTAAGTACTTAAATGACATTTGAGTGTGATGCTGAAGCTGGGTCACACCATCTGTTCTTCAGAAGTCTTGACCCTTAGCTGAGTATCTAAACTTTGTCTCTGCCTTTACTTGTTCCAGTTGCCCAAGCATGGAAACCATGAGGTGGTCTCTGTTGACCGAAGCTGCAATATCAGTTTTCTTTGTCCCTGAACAAAGTCAACTTGTGTTAAGTGCAAGAAAGAGCAAGAGTTCAAAGTCATGGTGTTTCATAAATGAGAAGAGGGTTACAGCAATGCTGCTGTGAGCACATGCCACTGCCCTAACAGCCAAGTCTGGACAGGCTGCCTGCATGCTGAGACCACAGCCCCATCTCACACCAACCACCAAAACTGCTAGTTGAACCCAGTGACAATAAGCTAGGGGCACTTATTATTTCATTTCTATTCGCTGCACTGAGTGGATTCACCAAGGTATTTAGCACCCCTTCGATGTGCCATGTAATTTCCTCAGTATCCCTCAGCAGGCAGCAAAATACCATCGCTTTAAAGCTGCCTTCTAAAAAAAATCTCGCAGTGCCAACAATCTGCTCATCCCAGGAGGCTGGAGAGTTGTCAGAACATAGTGGGCAAGATCTGGGGTAGCAGCAGCCTTTTCTGTGAGCATGCTGGCAGCTTCAGAATGGTAAGAAAAGCAGAGTGCAGTGATTTGGGTTTTTCATATTTTGCAGGTTTAAGGGCCATTCCTTTCTGCTATCGTGTGCTGTCCCCTGGTGCTATGAGGGCACCCACATTCTTCATTCCGAGCTGCCACAGATGCTGCCTGTGATGCCTGGTATCACCTTTGAAGGGTGAAGTGAACACAGCTCCTAGAGCCCAGATTAGTTAGACAAAGTCGTAAGACCTCACGTGACTTAATAGCAGCCCGCCCCAATGCTGGGGTTGCTGCTAGGATTAATTTCTCTCTCACTCTCTTTTTGCCCCTTCTCCAGCCTGCCGGAACTCACAAAGGGGATTCCTTCAACCCAGACCGACCTGAAACTGGTCTGAGAAGAGTTTCCCTGACCAAAGGGCCGCACGCAAGGGGTCTCCAATGTGCTCAGCACCAATCCTGCTAGGCGGCCTCTCTGCCCACTAATGCCTGGTCAAGGAGGGGATATTAAGGAAGGGGGCTCAGCTCCACGGGGCCTGAGCTCCCCCTGATGGCACGGCCGGCCTCCGGCTAGGCTCCCAGCCAGCCTGACCCGGCATCGGGTTGTATTTATGCCCTTTCATTTCATGGTATTCTTAATGCCTTGGCAGTTCAAGGTCACTCATGCAGCTATTTTATCTGGCAGCGTTGGCACCGTGGTGGTTTAAATGCTCTCATATATATGAATCTGTAAATGTAGATGTCTGTGTGTTTCGCTCATATATCTTGTTAAAAGACTATAATACAAACCATTTCCTACCAAATTGTGGTTTTATCCAAGTCATGCATAAAATCACTAGCCTTTTCTAGTCCTAGAATAAACAGTCTCACCCTACCATATGTCCACATGTGTATGTGTGTGCACATACACATATCTCTCTCTCTCTACATATATATCTATATCTATATATCGTACAATTTAAAGAAACAAAGTAGTCATTAATGAGTTTGCAGCATCAGGAAACAAAGTAGATTACCCTCTTGCCCCAAATTCTGTGGTGCCTGCAAAGAGGAAGCCAAAATAAAGGCATTATTCAGTCTGTGAAACAAGATGCAAAACAGGAAAAAAATAGAGCCTTTATAGAGATAATAGAGAATCAGTTATAGAGGGAGATGATGCTTCTCTCTGAATGAGTTTTCAGACTGGAGAGGGGTGGGCTACCAGCTACCCAGTGCAGAACAAGAGGCAGAGAAACAACATGGGTGAAATTAGGAGGCACAGACATCAGTTCTTCCAGTACAGGGACTCTTGCACTTCATCGGGAACTAAATATGGGAGACAGCAGTAAAAACCTTTCCTGGAGTTGTAGTATTTGAACATATGTAATTCATAAAGCCTAGAGTCAACTTTAATTCTGCACAGGGAGAAGGGACATTAGCAACTGCATATCAGAAGCAGGATTGTTCCCACGTACTATAGGTACAGAGTGGAGGGGAGCAGAACAGCAAAACAGAGTGATGGAAACTTAACATAAGTCTGAATTTTCCTCAGTTAATGACAGCTGACTTGTGAACACTAAGGACTGCCAGCATCCTGAGGAGGATCCTCCTTTCCCCCCTTCTTGTTTTGCCCAGAATTCATTTAGTTTATTAATTAAATTAAGTATTAATTAAAGGACCTCTTCAGCTAAAGAAAATCCCTTACTGTCATTTCAGCAAAGTGTAAAATACAGTGTCTTTGTTCCACCGAGCATCCTTTGCCATATATCATCATCTGCTGATTTTTTTCCCACATTACAGTCTGTAGGGAAGAATTAACTTTTTTAATATAGTTCCAGAGATAAGGAGTGGCACAATTTCTAAAGCTCTGCAGGAGCTTTATTGAAGTGCCAGTAATTGTTTCTGTCGATACCCTAAAGGTATCTAAACAATTAGAGTCAGGAAAATCTGCAATTTCAAAAATAAAAAGCCCATTAAAAAGTCCATGTGAAAGGTCAATGTAGATTTCTAAGCATGTGACTTCATAACAGATCATTCTGATAGCTTTGCATAAGCAAAGAATAACAAAATTGTATGTCTCAAATATTTGTTTGGTTCGAAGAGATGTCCCTGATGCAATCACAACAAGCTGTATTTGAACAGTCAGCTTAGGGAATGAGATAGACTTAGGTGCCTCCTATGATGTGTCACTTCAGGAGAATGACAAGTTATTCAGGCCACCTGCTTGCCAGCACTGCCAAATTTTGGTTGGCTGAGCACCTGGTGGCAAAACAGAGCTTTCCGGGGCAGTGGAGAAGGTCCAGGGGAGGTATTTTCTCCTTTCCAGCTAACAGACTCTAAAGGAGTAGAAGAAGGCTGCAAGGCTGAAGAGAGGTGTCTGTAAAATAGGGCCATTTGTGCATTTATATACATACATGAATATGTATATATACATATTCAACAAAAAGATGAAGTGTTTCTACTTTTAATAGCACCAGACTCATCCCTAATAAAACAATGGGATGCTCATCCTTATGAATGTTTGACTGCTGCAAAAGTACATTTATTTCATTTCCAAGGAGCAAAGCAAGCAGTTAGCAAACCATTGCAGTGCTTAATATCATTTGTGTGAATTTTGCAAGTCTAATTTTTAATATACTCAAGACACTTGGGGGATTCTCAGCCCTCTGAGTTTCAGCCCCTCTGGTCAGCAGTGGTTATCCCTGCCTTTTCTAGAGGACTACCCAGGTGGCTTGCATCTCCGTAAGACCATTTGATACACAGAAATCTGAAGCCCAAAGAAGAGCTTAGCTTTTCTGCAAGTGCTCAGAGCAACCTTAGCTTATTCATACTGCGCTGCATTTGGTTACACGTGCTTCTGTGACAGCGCTATCGTTGGCACATGGGACAGCATACTCATACCCCCCCAGATGGTGGGGACTTTCAGACCTTTCTCCACTCAAACAGGGGGTTTACCCGTGGCTTTTGCAGGGCTGGGGAATGATGCTTTCAAGGGAGAGGACCTTCCATTTCTCCTCCTGAATGCTAGTCATTCAGGAGGCAGAATAGGGATAATCAAGACAAAGTCAATCTCTAGTGCTTAGGGCCCAGAACTGGGAGAGATGAACCCTCTGGCACATCATTTATTGCTGCTCCTGTCTTCCCTATACAACATCACTGCTAACCCCAGCTGGTTGTTATATCTGGAAATGGAGCACCATCTGGAAAGCCTTGCACAAATGGAAAATGATGAAATCTTGAGATCCGTGCAGAGCTTGGAATAGCGGCTGTGCACCTGATTGAAAACAGCTCTAAGGAGCAGCTCTTTAATTTTTCCTAAAAAAATAACAGAGGCAAGATGTAGATTACTTATGAAAAAAATATATAAATTATTTGGGAATAGTGTTAGCTGGTTTAATTTTTTTCTTTTTATGGTATGCACAGTAGCCACCTGGGTGGGCACATAAAGGAAGGATTAATTCTGACTCAGAAAAATCATAGATAACCTTTGCCTTTACAAACATATTTTTGATTCCTAGACTGCTCCAAAATGGACTGTTTATACATACACACACATACATATATATATATATATGTATGCATGTATGTATATATATGCACGTACACACATATATGTGCATGCATATATACATACATGCATACATATATATGTGTGTGTGTGTGTGTGTATTTGTGTGTATTTACACAGACATTCCTGGTGAAGACCAAACTAAATTACTTATTCTCATTTGTGCAATTCTTGACTCTGATCTTTTGTACCTTGATATATATAAATAACATTCTCCACAACAGAGAGGCCAAAAAGACTCTTTTCAAATGCACTAGCCTGCTTAGTAACATAGTTTTGCAGGCTAGTGATTACCTCTACTATCTCTTTTGAACCATTTAAAGATTTTGACCTTTTGCTTGCAAAATAAAAGGCATCGACTCACTATTCACATTCCCAGAAAGCTTCCTTTTCTTGTACACACACAGCTCAACAAGCTTACCTGGCAAATTTGTCCATCACAGCTTGCAGCACTTTTGAAAGAATATCTGCCTCAATTCCTGTTAGCTATAATGCAATCCATCTTAGAAGGCTGTCAGTCATCTGTATCCTAGATATGACTTTTTTTTTCCTCCAGTCCTTGTATTTTAAGTATCTGCAGTTAAAGAAAGTAAGAAGAGCACCCCCTACTGGTGCTCACTGGTTTTTAATCAATTTTGTGTTTATATATTGGATGTTATTTTTAGTATTTATATGCACAAATATATATATTATATGTATATATGCAAATACCTATAGCTCCAGATGAAGGAAGAATTCCTTGCTAAGCAGAACTATGTTCCCTAGAGAGGTTAATCCTGGTTCAGACAAATTCACTTAGATACTCTTCAGTGCCTTGGAGCATATAGGCACTGCAAACATTTCACCACAGAAGGCAGCAGAGTCTTTTTATCACATGCTAAGCTTGCTAAGATCGGAGCCAAGATACAAAGGATACAAATCATTTGACTATTACAGTGGGACAGTAACTTCTCATTTTTTATTTCTCTGCTCTTTCACAAATTTATTTTGGCTGCAATCTACACATTACTGTCTCATTTTCAGAGTTTAATGATAGATCTGCATGGACTTGATGAACAGTGAGTAGGCCTCAGTTAAGATAAATTCCACTAAGTGTTGCTGGGTGTTGTAGATGTCAGCAAGTTCTCCCTCTATCTTTGTCATGAGCACTGAGTAGCTTACAAAAGCCCTAGATCAAGCCCAGCAAGAGGTAGTAAGCCACAGGATGTCTTATCTAGTTCTACAAGCTCAGAAGCCAAGGAAAAGTGTAAATCACTGGGGATACTTTCAGGAAAGCTCAGTCTTGAATTTTATGATTTATAGAAGGCTTGAACCAGAAAAGATGTTTATGTATGCATGCAGCTTTATATGTTTGAATAGTCCCACTAATGCTAGAATCAGAATATTTAAATTATGCTAGATCATGGGCTCTTTTAGTCTGGCACATGGCTACTTATTTCGAGTAGACACAAAATGCTGCATTTTAAGGGTTTCCTTACAAAGGGTGTCAACAGAACTCTAATGTTTCTGTCTAGTCCTCCACCCATTCAAGTGGTGTAACTGCAGTGTAACAGGAACACCACTGCTGGGATGGGTGGCTATCAAAATAAGGCAGTTTGGTCTTGGGATCATAATCAAGACAAGGGAGGACAGTGGGATGGTGAGAGTCAGAAATCTCTATCACAACTTGCCTTGAGCAAACTAGAGAACAGACGCAGCTGAGCCAGTCTTTTTGTGGGTGAAGGAGGGGGATGAAAAATGAGTCACAGTGGGGGGGAGGGGGGAGGAAGAAGAAAGTTGTCCCATAGGGATCTTGGGGAGAGGCTGTTTTAGCAAAGAAAAAGCTCCACAACATTATCAGGACAAATAGTCTTTCCCCTGCAGGTTATTCAGAATCAATCATTTAAGAAGCACTTACAAAGCTATCAAACTTGAAAAACAAAGATTAAGTACCCAAAGTGGTGTCAGGAAGCCTTTTTATTTCCACATGCCATTCAGATTCTTTCTCACCATGAGCCCAAAACTGCAGTTTTATCCCAAACCTCATTTTCTTTTGCTTCAGAATGTCTCCTGAATTTTAACACACTGTGTGCTTCGTGCAGCACTTACTTGCCTAAAATACTGATATGTAAGTATCAAAGTATGGATTTAAGAACATTTGAACATTTGGATTTGGAGAACAGCTCCTCCTTTTTTTAGCTATTAAGATGAAGATTGTCTGGCAAAGCCAAATCAAAAACTGAGAGAATTCAAAAATGTCATTCATAGTTTAATGGCCAATTTTAACTATTTACAAGTATGTTTTTGCTATGTCACTCTTAATGTCTATTATACTCCTCTGTTTCTTTTTTCACTCGACAGTTAAGTTAGATGATGTTGAATTCACCTCAACATTTATGCCTGGAACAGTCTTTGAGATCACAGGGCAATGATTTCATTAGAGGAATCAAGCAAAAGTGGAAGGAATGTGGGGTGTGAGAGAAAGAGAAAAAAAAAAACTTTTGTTAAAACACAAATATCTTCTGTGAAACCTATTTAAACAATTATAGCTCTTTGCACTGTGGTAGCAAAAGGATGTGGAATAAATACCAGCCAAGTTCTTCCCTCACTAAAAATATTCTTTTTTATATTTTCCTAAATTGGCTTAGGCTTGAAAGTCTCCTTTCAACTCCTCCTCTCTCTCACCAGGAGGAGAAAAGTGTTGCACCAGAGCACTCTCACGGACACGGCCAGCAGAGCCGCTTACTGCCTAGCACAGGGAGCTGGCCCTGCAGGCCCTGCAACAGGGCGAGTGATACTGAATATAGCAGTTACCCTTAAAACATTCCCAGTTCCTTAGGTAACTGCATAGCATAGCCCGTGTGCAGTAGTCTCTACACTGGACCGTGGAGGTCATGCGTATTTTGAGGTATAGTTATTTGGTTATCAAAGGTATTGTTGATGGTTCAGATAATGACTGGAATTTTCTATATATAATTAACAGTAGGAGGTGGTGCCTTTTGGATAATGGGATTTTTAGATGCTGAAGGTTGAAGGATAACAGAAAAGGGACACACATATGATCTTCCATATTAAGTAGGCTAGTGATAATGCCCAGGTCACACTCCCATCTCTCACCCTTTGATGTTCAAACCATTCATCAGATATGAAAAGAATGACTGACAGTGATGAAACATTGAGTGATGTCTAATGAGCTCACTGGGGCTCTTCAGTCATGGTTTTGACATTTTAATCTTAGCATCCCCCCCAGCTTCTAGCAATTTGATTCACCCTTTTTTGTTTGTCTGCAGTTCTGTGTTCTTCTTGAGAACTGTCCGTCACTTTAAGTCATTCTCCAAAGGGCACAGCCAATCAATCCCACGTACTGTAGATCTACTTCTAATGAGTGTCTGTGTATGTATTCATTCCCATTAGTTTTCGACCTCTGAATGCCATCCTGCTCCACAATTCAGCTCACAACCCTGGTTTTATACATTATTGCCTGTCTTTGCCTCCAGTATTCTTCATGAGGAAGCAGTGACAAAGTAATTTGGCTTGGCCTGACTCATCACAGTAACCCCTACGTAAACCACAAGACTGCAGTCTTCCCTGGCAGACCTTGGTGACTGCCTGTGCACGCGCAGGGGAATCCCTGCCATGTCCATGCGAGACACCAAGCTGCTATATTTGGCAGTTGCTGCAGACAGGCTGAATGGCACAGGACAGATGGACTGACCACTGGACTTGGATGGGACTTCTAGTCCTCATCAGCCCCCTCCAACGCTGCTGAGCCCATCCCACCGAATAACAACTGTGGGATTACACATGCTGGTGTCACTGAGGATTAGGAACTGTGCTGAATATGAATTCCTACCCAGCAAAGATGCTCCTAACGTCTGCATGACTTCTGTACAAAGAATGGCTTGTCCAGGGTTATGTGAATGACCTATTGCAGACTGACTTAATTCATTGCCGTGTAAGGAGACAAGAACTGTACTATGTTGCGCTACCTCCTTCTGGTCATAAAAGACTGTGACTAAACCTTCCAAAACCATCATGTCTAGGAGAAGGGCCAGAGTTTCTACTCAAATAGCATTCCACATCTTCAGATCCTTTTTTATGTTAAAAACTTTTCACAACTATCAAACATTGTAATTCATTCAGTTCTTTCTGTAGAGGAAAGCAGCTCAAGTTTCTGTTCCTGTAGTGGGTAAGCAGCTCATGGGCTGCCTTGTTCTCACAGGCTGCAGGGCCCGGACACGTGACCTTGTTCTTCTCTGACAGCCTGGGTCTGGGCCAGCTTCCTACCAAGGTGGCATCTGGACACACTCCAACCCTGCCACAACCTCCTGTACCCTTGTGTTCACACAAAAAGAGCCTGGACATATTGCCCAGACAAGAGTTACGGCCATCCCAAGTTAGATGATAAGTAGACTGGGACCCCAGGTAGCAGCAAGTCATTACGTTAATTCAAACATGGCCTTTGCAATCCAGTAGCTACTACTGCGATCCAAACCCTGCCTTAGTCTTCTATGGGAGAGCAGATGTGTCTGTTCATTTCCCTGGGTTTCATACTCTTTATCTTTAAAAGTTAAAAAGGATACTTAATAGGCTGAGAGCTATAGATAAAAATAAGTGCTATGTTTAATTATTATTTTTGTGGCTCTAGATTTTTACATGTTCTACCCAAGTTAAGAAAGGACTCCATTAGTGTATGTCATTTTAATCTTGATTAGTTCCTAGTGTTTAAATAATAGCTTTTGTGGCAGATGTAACGTGTCACATTTCCAGGCTTTTGGAGAGGAATAATGAGCCTTGTGACCTTTCACTTTTCAAAAGTCACTCAGCTAATGAACTGTGATATAGTCCAGGGCAAACAAGCATTTCAGCTGGATAGGGCGAGGTAATCCCAGTGTTACATTACATATCCAGTTCACTTTTCAACGATTTATTTGTAAATTCTGCTAAACCACCATTAAAGTTTTTGAGTGCTTGGCTGATAGTAACACATAACCCTTCCTGACAACACAGTTCATTCTGAAGCCCGATATAACTACGAAAGTGAGAATAAATTGGTAGGTTAAGAGGTCATATGTGGGAACCAGTGTTCATCCTCTGTCCAAATGCCAGCTTCCAAAGTGCAGTGCTGTCATCCAGATGATCTTCCTCTCTTTGTCCTGGCTGGCCTGGGCCTTAAAGTAAAACCACCTCTCTGTAGTCAGAGCTGAGCCTGAAAAGAAAAAGAAACTCACAAAAATATCCTTTCAGAAAAAAGGAAAGGTTTCTTAAAACCAAGTCCTCCTGCTTCTGCCTTTGTCACAGACAGCACTTCCGTACCGGCACCATCCAGAGCCCCAGGACATTTTACGTTCCAGCACTTAAATGCCATCCAGCTTGATTAGTCCTGCCCTTCCTGTTATCATACGCTGGACTCGTTGCCCTCACCTAGGGTGCTTCTTGGGAGCCTTCTCCAACAGCAGCATCCCTGTCCTTCCACTGCCGTGGCGCATGTGTCCCTAGGAGTTGCACTCTTCGCAGTGGCAGGAAAGGATGTAGCGGTAAGTAGCCGTGAGCCTCATGCCACCCGAGCAACGCAACCGCATCGCTTTCAGCTTGGAGGTCTGGGGCCGGCAGCAGTGGCACGTGGAACGGAAAGGCTGTTTCAGGACCGTGCTGAAGGAAACCATCGGCTCCGAGCGCGATGTCTGGCTGCAGCGTCCTTCACAGCGAGCCAGCAGCACCATCTACGAATGAACAGAGACGCGTTAGGAACTAATGTCTAACGCCACGTGCGCAGCTCCTGTGAGCCTGCCTGGTCTTGCTTCACTTCGGGCATCTCCTCACCTCGGAGACAGCACCCAGCGCCACATGGTAGCCTGGCCTCAGACACACGTCTGGGGGAGTTCAGAGGCAATATGGACTAACAGGAGGCAAGAGGGACATCCCTCCTGGAACTGTAGACATCTCGATAAGGAGTATGGGACCTGCTTTTCTGGAAGCTGACATTGAGGCTCAAGTCAATAGCAGTCCCGTTCTCTAGGCACGGTGACTGCAACTGTGACTTGCTGATCCCAGACTCATGGCAGTCAGGTCCTTAAATCATCAACTAGACTGATACTTCTGTTGGATATTCTCCAGTACTTTGTATATATATAGTAATGACCAGCTGAACTGGTCCTTGGGGCCAGTGAATTCCTGAAGTGTTTAAATATGTGAACATATAAAGTAGAAATATAAAGAAAATGCTCAGCTTATTGCTTCTAAAGAAGTAAGTTTCCAGCTCCTTCTTTTGCAAATATCACCTTGAATACTCATTTGTAATTATATATAATTAAGTCTGTATAAAATGTGCCATGCATAGCATAAAGCAGTGAAAATATAAATCAGTAAGAACTTCTTGGCAAATATGAAAGTTCACCAGTGAGATCTAACAAATATAACACATGCTGTGTCTTTCTTCTCCTCCTGAGTTCACCCAATGAGCTGTGACTAGAATAAAATAACTTACACGACAGGAGGAACTAAAGAAATCCCACGGGGTATAATTTGCTTCCCTTCCTAACAATCTCATGTTGAGCAGTGGTGATGGCTAATGTTTCCTTAGCTCTATGTAAAACATGGAAAGGAAACTCATCAGATGAGATGTTTAGAAACATCTCTCAAGACCTTTTAGACATGAGTGTTTGGGAGTCTTAGACAAACTGTTGTACATCTTAATGGAGAGTGAAATATTGGCTAATCCAGATCAGCCAATTTTGTTTAATCAACACAAATTCTAAATTCAACTTATTGTATCATCCAAACAAGGTAAAAATATCACTGAAGTGAGAAAACAGCAAGTAAAAATGTGGTAACCCTGATCCTGTAACTGAAGAGTATAATTACATTTTAAATGTCTTGCACATATCTTAGGATCAATGACAGCAAATATTTTGCAACATTAAACACTTCTGAGATCCATTCACTACACACACTTAACTGGCTGAAAATCACCAATCTTGGGGCTTATTAGGCCAAATGTTTAATTTTCAGAGGCACTCTTCATTAGGCAGAATCATGAGAGAGAAAGAGAGAGTAGTCTTGGTATCAAGTAGAAAATATCATTGCCTATGTCCTTGGGAAAGGTACTGATTGCCCATAAAGAACAGTATGTTGTACAGTGCTGAAAAATGACTCATTCAAGTCAGGCATGCTTGGAATTGTGTTAGGATATTAGCAAATACACTTGCATTTAACATTGAGCACAAGGAAGATGTCTTCATGAGTCAATCATCAGAGTTTGATACCACCTTCTGCCTTAGTTAGAGATGAACTCTTGTGGATCTTCAGTAAATTTGTCATCCTTCATGACTCATAGCATAAATTTATGGTCCCTTTTCTGTGATGCTGCCTATTCATCAGCAAATTTACTTCTGTGTTAGATTAGTAGTAAAATGGTAAGAAGGAAATTTCAGTCTACAGTTTAGTCACACCCCAGCTTTTCAAGCATCAGTTATGTCACTCTGCTGGATATCAGCATAGTAGGTATGTATACATACAGTAAATTAATATATACAGGAACACTGAAAGTTTTGATTATTATTTCAGTTACTAAGACCCAAGTCCTAAGAGAGAAAGAGACACTAGCATCCCCTGCATAAACAAAACCCTTTTCTCCTAGTGATAGGAAGCTGATGAAGGCTTTCATCGGTATCTAACTCTGTGTGTATAAAAATAGATTTTTTTTCTGAATGTATAGAAAATAAAAGGGAGTTTAGTGCATTTAAAACAATTAGTTCTGTTCACCACATCTTGTTGGCTTTCATTAGAACCGTGCTTTGATGTGCTCACCAAACTGCTGCTGCTGTGTTTTAAAGACTATCCCCAAGTGCTTGGCTGGAGAGAAGGATAAGGAAAAATCAAGTAGCAGCCTACAACAGCTCAAAGGGGCATCACAGAGGCAAGGGAGCCAAACTCAGCTAGGCAGACACAGATGCTAGAACAAGAGCAGCAACCACAAGTTGCCATTTGAGGAGCTGAGAAACCCTCCAGAAGTCCCTTCCAAACAATATTTTTGATGATTCTGTGATTTCAGCCCAATGTGACATCACACATTGCTGATGAAGGCAACATGTAGTGGCTGATGTTTCTGGAGCATTCTAGTACTCTCATCCTGAGACCCTTTGATGTCACACATCTACTCCTTTGTTTGCAGGTACTATCAATCTCCCCATCCACCCTCCAGAAAACAAGGAACATGACTGAGGGCTGCAGAAGAGTTGCAAAAGTGTAATTAGAAGGCAGAATTATTTGATGTTTCTGTATCTATGCATGACAACGGATTTCTTACTAACAGCAAGCTCTCTTCTGCAAAAATAGTCTATATTTTTTTCAATATGCCACTGAGATTATAAATGCTTGGTAAACCTTGTCTTTAAAAATGGATTTCATTCTGTGAGGACCCTAATTATCTCAAATTGTGCTGGCTACTTAGTTTTTCATAAGAGGATAGTGAGTATTAATCTCATGTAAAATTACCGCGAGTGTTGTTTTATGCCCTATTTTTCAACTGGAGTATAAATTTTTACACGTGGCATTGTACCGTGGGTATCATGTCAATCTTGCAGGATTAAAAATATTTGCACTTCCTATTTTGATGGCTTTCTAAACTTCTGGCCTAACCTGAAGTCCTCAGCATAGCTTAACTCATAAATCCAGAACACCGCCAGCAGATTCTGGCAGGTGTGCAAATGAGCTGGAAATAGCATGTACTTTAAAAGCTTTGCTTTGCCATTTAATCAATCGCACCAGCTGTTTATTGCGTCGTATACTATAGCGGAATAGAGATTATCGCCTAAATAATTAGTAATGATATGATGGCATAGCACAGTAATACAGTAAGAGTATATATAGTAAAAACGTGTGGGTATTTTATAACCTGATATCCATGCCTCTCTGCTCCCCTCCTCCCCCACGCATGTAAGCCTGTGCATGTCACCTTGGGATGCTATTCCCGGAAGTGCAGTACAATGCCGTGTGGGAACAGGGCTGAATTCTTGCTCCCCACTCCAGCAGTGTTGGACTAGCTAAGAAAATACATGTTCTTATTGGAAGACAGTAGTCTCTGAATAGGTATCTGAGTGGCCAGGAAAGACAGCATTTCTTATAACAGCTTAGACTTAGCAAATGTTTGACTTCTCTAATCACTCAAGCCATAGTCTAGAAATTTAGAAGTGATGAACTGGTTTGTTACTATTATTGTTTGTCGCCTTCTTTCTTGCACTCATTAGCAGTTGCTAATGTGCTGATGTGCTGAAATACATGAGGAGAAACTTCCACAGAGTATTCATGGCTTGGCTGCAAGCAGGAATTATGGAAAATCCCATGAGACAGCCCCGTTCTCTATTAGCATCTTCAAAGCATTCGCTAAATCTCTCCATATAGTAAGTCTCTCCCTATATTCTTTACTGCTAGGCTGCCCGTTGTAGAATTCTTCTGGCACATCTGGAGGAAACACTCGTGGCGACCAGCACTGTAATCCAGGAGGCTCTGAATGCAGAGACAAGGCAACCCAGCACATCCAGCACCAGGAGGCCCCCGTGACAGAGGTCAGGCAGGACCCAGCACTGGTCAGGGAAGACAGCACCTTACGAACTGACACAAACATTTCCTTCATGTAAGTCAACGGAGAATACTTTTTCTCAGAAACAAATTGTCCACTTTCTTCCCTCCTTCTTGTCTCTTTTACACATTCGGTTGCTATAATGGAGTACGTTTCCAACAGCTTTTCATGTTTGGAAGCCTGATTGCAACATCTGCATTAGGTCACAAGCAAGAAGGATTTAATTGTAAGAAAGAAACCTCGTTCCCAAGTGGGTGCAATTGCCAGCCTCCACAGAGCAGTGCGGTGGGCATAAACCCCTTTTAACCAAGCTAGATGCCAAATATAATGTGGCTTAAAATTTTTGAAGCCACTTTTAATTTCTGCAATTCTGTGCTGCATTAAAGGATGAAAACACACAGAGTGAAGAAAGATGGCTTTGTAGAACAAATGCATCATACCAAAAAAGGGCAAATCCTCTGCCTGACATAAATTATCAGTCCTAGCTCCACAAGGGAAACTCGGTGGAAACAAGAGGTACCACAGTTCCCACAGCTAATCCAACAAACCCTTCCCCTTTTTGATTTGTTTGTGTTTTATCACGGTATATTTGGGAAGGGACATGGTGGATAATTTTCATTAGCAAGTATAGTATTTTTCTGTGTTTATATGCTAAATCCAGCAGATGATTCAGATCCCTGAGATATTTTTTTTAAAAAAGGCTTGGTTTAACAAACAGAACATTTCTAGGATATGTCTATTTAACTATTTAACACTGTACAGAAACTGTTTATATTTTTCACTTCATGAGAAAATCTATTATTTATAAGAAAGTACCTATTATTAAAAAAAAAAAAAAAATTGAAGCTGTCATAGAATTTGGGAAGCTAAAAGATGTGACAATTTTTTGAACATTATTTCCATGAAATGCATGATTTTTAAAATGTTATGGACACTTTTACAGTTAATTTCCATGTCAGCAGTTTCATTTTCTCAGCTCTCTGTTTTGAAATAATCTGTTTTCCATTAGAAAACTTTCCTCATATTTATTTCCATCAGTTCCATTCCTGAAGGCCTGACTGCTTTTCTCCATCATTAGGGATGCTAAGAAACTTAGTTGCTGGTGGATTTCCATCCCTGCTTCCTGGCAGCTGGGTGGGTGATGGCCTGCAGGAGAGGGGAGGCCTGGACCCAGGGGCTCCGGGTTGGAACTGCCATAGGAGCTGGGCTGGGAACTGCTGGGCTGAAAGGCTTCTGCCTGAGGCAGTCTGCCCAGAGCACTAATACGTGTGCATTTCCCACAGCCCTAATAAAGTTGCCATTTGGTGCCCATCTGCCCCTCTGGGTGCTGAGGGCAGAGGGGGAGCCCCCCAAAGCTAGAGGCTTTGGCTCTGCAGAGCCAAAACTGGGCGCCCTACCCCTCTCAGGCACACGAACACAGCTCCTCCTGCCCTCGAGCAGGGCAGGGAGCAGGCACCAAAAGCCCCTGCGCTCCCCAAGCAAACCTTCACGATAGCAATGGTGTTTCCCTTGTAATAGGTGGTCTGAACAGCAGGGGGAGAGAAGAGCTGCCCACAAATACAGGCAAACCACCGCCACCACCCCCACTTTTCATCGCTTGCAGTCAAATCAATATTGCACAAACAAACAGATTCATTTCTGCAATTATGTATTTTAATGATGGATGTTTCCCAGATGGCAAAAAGGCCTACTTCAGGCCAAAAGTAAGAACAAGGTCTCTCCCGAATTGCAGGTTATGTGTGCTTTTATTGTTTGAATTCAAAAGTGGTAGGGAAAAAGCCTCCCGTCACACACCCTTGAGAACTGGGAGTGATTACACAAAGCCAGGCAGGCAGTACTGGTGTGAGAGCTGTGTAAGCGAGAGCAGAATCTAACCTTTCCTGGTGTCCATCATGCACAGCCACTGCAGGAACCACAGTCCAGCAACCATCCTGGCAGCACAAGGGAGCCCAGATTACTGGTGGGTTATTATTTTCTGCTGTGCTTTCTCTCTGTACTTTATTTTAAATTTTACATGCTACTAATGCCAGTTGTAGTACCTCATCCCTGCACCGATCACGTGAAACAAAGAATTCACTCTGCCCACAAAGGCATTTGGGTGGAGGAAGAAGGGTCTTTGCTGGCACCGTCACATCTGCTGTAACTGCACAGGCACCCTCTGCTCTAAAATGCTCCCTGACTCACTGGTGCTGTTTTTGCTACTCCCTGTCCTAAGCCTGCACAGCCATGGCCTGCAGCTCTCGTAATAGCGCAGAGCTGGAAGAAGCGTTAGCCATTTACTGGTGTCCGCTTTTGTTAGCGTGGGGAACTGTGTGAAGGTGGCATACACCTTCCACGGGACACAAGGATGGTCAAAGCTGAGAATATACATTTGAACACTCACTGAGTTAGCTCAGTCAGAACAAATTAGGACAAGAAAAAAAAAGGGACCAGCAGAGATTTTCCCCATTGTTTGTCTGCATTCTTTTTCTCCACACAATGAAATCAATGCCTGTAGGCTATATATCCAGGCTACTAAACCTTTTTGACAAATGTTTTTTCCAAGCTTGAAATCTCAAATGAAAGGCAATTTTGTACTTCCTTCTGCTCTAAGCCCTAAAGTAAACATCCCAAATGATATTCTGCATGAAAACAAAGATCTTGATACTAAACTGGAAAAAATAGCAACATTTCTCACATTTTCATAACCATTTTACAGCTTGCTTCTTTAGCTCAGTACATAGCCAATGAAAAGCTTTAAATTTATCCACTCTAGCTTAAAGACTCGCATGAAGGAATCAGCTGACTGGGATGATCTGAACCAGCCCATCTCCTTGGTGCACAGTAGCCAAGAGTCAGACTTGCTTCTTTTAATCTTACAGTTTATTGCATGTTAGTTTTACCTAATTGATCTTTGTCTCCTTTTGAAAAGGTGAAAAGACTCATGAGAGTTTTTCCCTCCCTGCATTTCTGACCTATGCATCCAGATGTCTGTATCTATAGATTTGTATTTTAATAGCAAGGAATTTATGTAGAGGTGATTAAATAACACGGCCTTTTTTCCAGACCCTACTGATGGCAACGTCCTCTTTACAGGGGATGAGAGGAGAGCTTACCTTTGAGCTACACTTGTACAGCGGGTGGCTGATGGAGTCCACGTAGTGATGCCTCATACAGCGACTAGGGTCTGAGTCGATCATGAAGGCACTGTCTGTCTTACTGTCCGCGTCTCCCATTATCGCCAGGAGAGAGAGCATGGAGATTGAAGCTGCAAGTACATGACTTCCCATTGTTGAACAACTTCTCAGTGATAACAGCAGAGGGAGATAGAGTATTAAAAAAACTCCAGATATTGAGATCCCATTCCTTTCCAGGATGGAGAAAAGTCAGGTTTAGTTCTCTTAACTGTCATTCTTCTTGAATTAGAGTTTGTTGAGATTGTAATCCATCAAAGAATCTCCTGCATAGCTGGAATAAAAATAACATAAATTACAATCCTGAGCAAAAAGAACTCTAGAGAAAAACAGACATAAATAATAATAAGGCTCATAGGACTTTTGCTAGCCAAAATACACTTTCTGAGTGAACATCATTCGCACAGTAGGGACAGTATGTGGGATTAGGAAGGAGAGGTCAAGGCCTTGTTGGTTTAACCACGGTTCTATCATTTTACTAAGGAGAACATCTAAACTTTTAATACTATAAGCATTGTAATACCAGCATTTTAACTTGATGATGTGCCTAATGGATTCCCATTAAACTGCTGATTTGTGACAGATGAGAGATTCTGAAAACTGTAAGAACTGAATATTCTCCCCAAAATGTTGGTAGGCACATTCACTGGGACATGGGTAGACCACCTCCTCTAGTAAGAATGGGGATTTCTGATCTAGGAACAAAGGGAGATGATAGAGGTGGTTGATCCTGATTTTCTAGGGACAACCTGTCCATCTTGCCCCACCACTGTGCTGGAGGGATGAGGGGTGGGCTCAGGGCGATGGGACAAGAGGCCAAGCCAAGTTGCACAAACACCTTAGACTCTCAGGAAGGTCAGTGAACACCTACATGTACAGGTGCTCTTACTCCTTTGCTTTCCTGAATACTAAATTTATACCCTAAAACTCGCTTACCCTTCATGTCACACTTCCTGAGTTTTGGTTTCTTTCCCATTAACTAAAGAGCAGGATCTGAAAAATGCATTATATTCCATAACATCCAAGTACACTGCACCTCTCAGTTGGGAAAATATTTGCAGATGGAGTGCCAGAAACTGCCAGTTGCTCATTTTGCATTTCTGGTGCACTTTCTGGAAGCCTGCAGAGATCCCCAGCAAACAGACCCAAGGCAACCATGGAGAGGCTTTCTGGAGCTCTGTGCTGGCATGGAAAGGAGGACACTTCCCAGAGCTTCTTCATTCTACACCTGTAAGCTGTTCTTACAAGCTGACAGTCTGAAAAGGATCATTTAATTTTGCTTTTACTACAAACAGCTTTAGTTTGAAAGATCTGTGAGTTATCCATCTAAATATAGCCTCACAAAGAAAGAACAGTCGTAAGTAAAGCTAAAAGCAGGAGGTCTCTCAGAAGAAACAGATGATAAAACTAAGTTTACAAGCCATGCAGAAATAGTCTCCCAGAGCATCTTGCCTATTTAAAGAGATGATGTGTGTCTTTGCCTTATACAAGCCTCCTTCAGAAATGTTTTCTGATTTGCTGGCAATATTTTAGCACGACTGATACTCATCTCCAAAACAGCCTGAAATTACGAGGCCTCCCCACCAGAGTGCTTAATGATTTGTGGATTGCTTTGTAGCTCGCTCAAACACTTTTGTAAGACGAGTGCAGAGCAGTGATAAACAGCTCCAGAGTTCATCCAAGTTGGGAGTCAGGAGTTGTCAGGCTGAAGTGACATACAAAGTTTCATGCTGGGAAGAAATGTAATTAGCGATGCTCTGTATATCAGACATTTGTAGAAGCCTTTTTTGGGTTTGAAACTATTGTCCGTATGCCTCAATAGAAAAAGAAAAACGGTGTGAATGCGTCTTAGGGGACAATATTTTTTTTTAACTGGTGTCTGGGCTGCGACCTGGATATGTTTTAAATATTTAGGATCACAAATCCATTTGTTTAGTCTCATAGATCTTAATAAATATTACTTGAAACAAGATAAGACAAAAATCTCAAATGCAAGAGACCTTGGCCTGAGTCCTTCATACGACAGAAATGCAAAGTTGCATTTCTTGAAGATGATGCCCAAGCATTAGTTAACAGAAGGAGCAATGCACATTTTTTTCCCATATTTTAACCTTTTGCCTACATTCCCGTTCTTCTGTCTAAAGAGGCTGACCAGAACACTCTGCTTGGCAAGGACACTCTCCAACATAGTTAACCAGTATTACACACCCAGTAATTCCTTCTCCATCCAAATAAATGTACTCGAGATGTGATGTTCTCGTCTCACTTGACTTTATATCTAAGCATCCCCATCTCCTACTCTATTTCTCCCAGTTTAGTATTTTGTTTCTAATTCCTTACATGGTTTTGACTAGATTGTTTTAAACTGAAAAGAGTGAGAGAAATGTGGAGTCCTGCTCAGTTTTCAAAGGCTTATCTTCCTATTTTTCTTCAGCAAATAATTAGATAACACTTTGAAAAGGCTGGAAGGAAGCAGAGAAAAAAAAAAGAAAGAAAAAAAAAAGAAAGCAGTGGTAACCTTCTTTTGGATTAGCATACCATAAAATCTGTACCAAAAGAAAAGTACAACCTCATGATCTTTTCAAATAGTCCTGATACTTACACGAAAAGAAAAGCAGTAAAATAAATGTAGTAGCCCTTGGTAACAAAACTCCAGAAGAAAACAAGAATACGAGAACATATTTGCTAGCAAAAAGAGAGCCCAAAAGTGTAAATGTGGTCTGAGTTTCATGAAAAAGTTGTATTCAGTAGTTGATAGACATATTGGCAAAATGAATGTGTAGGTATTGGAAAGAGGAAAGCAGAAAACACTATGATCTTTGTAGGCTCCAGTTATCTTCTGACATAGCTATGTGAGTGCATGTGCATTTTTTAAGTGAGGATATACATATACCATATATAATTGAGCTGTTTTAAAAAAAAAGAGTTGAAATCAGTTTGGATTTGGAACAGGAAGGATTTGTCCTTCTTAATCAGGATCAGATGTCTAAATATTTTCACTCAGGTTCATCATCGTGATTAAATATATTGACATGACATTTTCCATTTCCTGTTGATATATTTCAATAGCATTTCATTTAAAATTAATATTTTAAAGCTTGTTTTCCTACTGAAATACTGTCTGAAATTATAAAATCCTAAACAATACAAGATATCAGGAATAATAGAATCCTTATAGTTGGTAAAGACCTTTAAAATCATCGAGCCCAACTATGTCTGTATATATGTATATATCTGTACCTTCCAGTATATATTTGTACCTTCAAGTCTCTCCTTCTGACCAAAAGAAGAAACAAGCAAACTTGTAATTGATAACCACTGTAGTTGCACTTAGGATGTCATTTTGTGTTCCAGTTGATTTGGAACATACACTTCATATTCTTAGGCTTAGAATTGGCTAAAGGATATTTGACCTAGTGTTAGATTAAAATCACTACTTCCCATTGTTACAGAATTCACTGATACAGCTATTACATTATGATATTAATATATTTGTGATACACTTTCCCTACAATTAAATATCATGAATTTATATGAACACAGCATGCATAAAGCTCTTTTATCTGTTCCCTAACCTGTAGAGAAGAATAGAAGAGATCTTAGAGAAAGACCATATGAACATGTAATCAGCAGCTGTATTGCACTTTAATGTAAGGTCAGACTTAAGGTTATTTTTTCCAAATTTATATAATAATTAACTGTTCTGCAAATGCTGAAATAAAGCTTTCTTATCATACTCAATATTATTAATTTAGATAGCATTGGAAGTTAAGATCTTGCTTTGCTTTCAGGACAGAAGAGAAATTCCATCATCTGGAATTATTTAGCAAGTCATTCTGTGAGAACGTAAACAGAAATTCCCTTTTGCTATGTATCTTGGAAAAAATAAAGACCCAAGGAATTCTCCTAAAGTCTATTGGATCTGCACAGCTTTTATGCTGGAAGATAGAAAGGGAACAACGGAAAAGCTCATTCATGGTGTACTTCTATTTCGCTGTTTCCTGTCCACAAGCCCTAAAACATTAGGCATGCACGTATGTTCAACTTGGCCTTCGTTTCCTGTGTATTTTCCATGTTTGAGAGTCCTGCTTGATGATGATGGTGCAATTCAATTCACTCAATGTCTTTTATATTTCAGAAGTTGCCAAAATCCAGTTGGAGCAGTAGTGTGTATATATAACTAAGCCTGGCCTTGCATGTTGTGCATATTTAGTAAACACAATTACTTGGATCCTACCATGTGCTTCCTTCATTCTGAATTTGCTATGTAAACAGAAAAGTTACGACACTGCTCAGAGTTTCTCTGAACTCCATCTGTAAAGAAAGTGTCAGTAACATTATATATATATATGTAATTGATCTTTATGAAAATAAAATTGACCAACTTCTGAAGAACTTTATCATATCCCTAAAATTTTATGTCAGAAAGTTTATAATTTGGATAATTTTTACTCTCCTAAACTCTGGACCAGAATGCAAAATGACTGTGTTGCTCAAAATACACTATCAGGTTACATCGCAGTCCCTTCTGGCAGGATTAAACTCTGCTTCAATGCAGAGGGCCACAGAAGCGGGTTGGGAGGCCAGGGAGACCCTGGGAGTCCCAAGCCCCACAGCCGTGGGCATGGGTAGTGCCCATACTATCACTGCTACCTCCTGGCCCACAGCAACCTTATGACTGTGGTCCCTGGGTAACAAACCAGAGCGTTCAGGGACCTCGGGGAAGCATCGTTTCGGCCCTGAAATGAGTCATCAAGGCCTCAGCTCTACGCTGGGCTGCAGGGTCCTGTGTGCAAAGGCACAGCTTGGCCACTGCTGCGAGAAGCCGGTGGTAGCAGAACGGCCCTTCCGTTAGCGCTGTCCTTCCAGCAGCTGCGTCCTGAAGGTGGACATCAGTCTTCAAGCGCACTGTCCTCGTTTTGCTCTAAGACTACGTGTCCAGTGGGAAGTCAAATGCATATGGAGGGGCTGTCTGGCCCTGCAGTCGGGTGGCATGGAGTGCCCTGCTCCCAGCCAACTAGCTGCTCTGCACAGGGCCGTACGCCGTGCAGCGCTTGCATACACCCACACCGTGCTGGGAGCGTCTGGGGGAGCGCTGGGTGCTGTGGGGCAAACTCACACGAGTGGCCATCTGAGCAGCTTAGCAGAGGAGACGATGGAGTATAAGTTTGTAGGAACATTTTTTGGCAGAGACCGCCTAAAACACTGTGCCTGATCCTCCTTTCACATAGATGAACTGAGAAACTTTATCAGCTCCAGTGGATATTTTAGTTCGGTAAACAAATGTCTTCTCATTTAGTTATTTTACCACAACCATTTCTGTTCCCGCAATGAATAGGGTGGCCTCTTATATTTGCATTCGAAATCCATGCCCCACATGGCAGTCCCATTTCGAAATACGTGACAAAGTTGCTAAACATGCATGCGGCAACCAGAAAGGAGCAGGTGAAGTTGAAGAACTCAAGTTTGTTTACAAAATGTCTCCATGTTCATTTTAAACGGGCTACCTCCCCTCCCAAGACAGGGCAAATACCAAACTAAGTATTTGAGTGTGAGCCTTGCAGGTCTAAATCAGTGAAAAGCTTCCCTGAGGCCTTGTTGTGCTAAATGAGCATTTTTGCCCTGTTGACATACAGCTGTGCGGAAGCTTATCCCCTTTGACATCAGCAAGGGTTTTATCACCTACTATACGGGATGGGTCTGAGCCCAGGCGCCGGGGTGTGGGTCAGCACGTGCCCGGTGAGCGCTGGGGGACCCGACAGTGGGAGGTTGTTTTAGTTCTCACTGTGCTGTGCTGGGGGTGTGAAAGCGATTTGCGTCCTGCTGTGGTCCCCCTGGGCAACTGACCCACCGTGTAACACTGAACTGGCTCTGTCTGTGCTCCTCTTCCCTGCCCTGAAACCCACGCTATTGCTCCCTGCCATGCCATGCCATTGCTCCGCAGCCCCTGCCATTGCTCCCCAACCAGTTTGGAGTGACCTGTCACCATCCCAAGGGCAGCGCTCCGCCTGCCCGGATGGTTTTGGTCAGGGGAATTGCCCTGAGCAGCCCCAGCAGCGGCCGGGCGGCTGCCATGGGATGGGGTGACCACCCTCACGTGGGTAAGCAGGGCCAAAGGGAAACCGGGACGTGAGCTTCTTCCACACTGACCCACCACATTGATTTTTACACCCACAGCATGAAAGCAGTGTGAGGCTGCAAAGGGCAAGAGAAAATGGCCAGGCAGCTCAGTCCAGGCCAGATTTGGTGATAACTTCTGGGCAATGGGACGGGGGAAGAGAATAGGCAGAGGAAAGGAAAAGAGACTCAGAGGAAAGGGCTTAGGCCTCTGAACATCCACAGAGAAGAAGCACATCTTCTAGGCCTACCAAGGTCTTACAGCTTGCCAGCTGCCAACTGCAGAGTGTTACCCCTTAAAAACTAAGATGAGAAAATGGGCACAGCCTCTGAGCAATCAGAAATGTCAGACATTCCTTTGGTCATTCAGAGAAACTCATGTGCATCATTTACTGCTCTGAGGTTTTTCTAATGTTTTAATGCTTCAGGAGGTAAATATTTGAGCCTGCAAGCAGACTGAAAAAAACAGGAAGACAGTGATATGCAAAACAAAACATAAACAGCAAATTGCAGCAAATGTAATGAAAATCTCCACTGCTGACTGCAAGCTTGGGTGCAGGCTTGAGAGGAGCCTTGACTTTGACATGGTTGCTCTTGTAAGATCACGAGCTTCACAAGACTGAGACCCACTGCGCAAAGTGGAACACATCAAACTGAACAGCCCTTTAGCTGGCTGAGCTTCATTCTCCTTTTGAAGCTTTCAATAATATTTCCTACCCTTCAGGTAGCAAAAAGAAGGGAAGGAAGTTAATCATGTGGTTCTACTATGATTTTGAAATAATAAACTGTAGTAGGTACAGCAAGCTGGCACTCTGCCAGCAGACGGGCACAGGCAAAAATGGAGAAAACATTTTAATATACTCACAAATAATAACTATTGGTGGACCAAAAAGTGTTTGTATTTTTATTCTTTACTTTTCCTAGCACCAGGAAACTTTAAATAGATCCATCAGAGGCATGTATAGCACCTTGCTGAGGTGAAAGCAGGATCTGGTAGAGCTTTGTTATGAACTCTCAAGCCACTTAATGGAGAGATGATGCAAACTTTGGAGTCTCTATTTTTGCATTTTGCTGAGTATCAGAGTAGTCCTAATTTGAATATGGGACAGAAATCAACAGAAATACGATTTTGGGTTTTTTTTATCCAAATTTTCTGGATGGCATCAACTCTCAGTGAAGAACCATGTGCAGAGCTGAGCATTTTAAGTAATGACGTTGACTCTCTCTTAGGCATTAAATCAACAACGTGGTAACTGCTAGGTAAAGTGCAAATATTCCCAGGCAAGCATTAGCTGTAGGACTTGCTTCAGTAGTTACCTCTACTTCAGTCTTATGACCCAGCATAGGACAAAACGACTCTTGGCCAAATTGCTGAGCAGTCTAGGGCATTAGAGCATGTGTCCTGTACCACCCGCTGGAGCGCCTTACAAATAGGTGGGCATTTTTCATTCTCTGTCTCGTATTAGATTGCATGCCTTGCAGTTGGAGGTTGCTTTAATGGATTTCCTTGAGAACACAAGTAGCTGTAGTTATCATTAGCTGTAGGACTAGGAATGAGCCTCTTACTCTTAAGTATTAAGTATTAGGCAAAGACATCCCTCCCACCAGTACCGGTGGAGAGTGCTACACAGGCTGGTGAGAGCACATGCCTTAAGGGGATGTTGCCTCTTTTCTGACTCTAGGAGTGAAATTCTGTCTTACTTTTTACGCAGTCGAAATTCAGACCAGTGTGCATACACTTCTGCCTCTGATAATTAGGGACCTGAACGATTGGCTCATGGTAATAATTTGCTGTCTTCTAAGAAGGGGAACAGTGCTCCCCTAGGTCTCCCTCTCTTTGAGCTGTGCTGCTATGACAGTAATGCGATTGTCACTGCCATGGTATGCTTAACCTTTGCCAAACCAGAGCTGAGGCATTAACTCAGATCCTAAACTCACATGTCTTAAAGGGCAACATAACCTGTGCTGCCTCTTCACTGCCACACTGACCCAGTTTGCAGCTCAGTAATAAGAAGCATGAAAATGTGACAAGCGTAAACCATAACAATGATTGATGCAAATGAAAAAATAACAAAGAGTAGTTGGAAAATAACAATGCTGTGGAATTCCTCGGAGCTGTGTCTCCATGGCATCAGCAGCCAAATACTGTGATACCGGAAGAAAGACTACACTCGTCGGTGGTAGAAAGGATCTCTGCACGGCACAGTGAAATTCCAGTAAATAGGACAAGCACTGATGGTGTCTCAAAGTGGTAGTGCCACTGCTACCCGGATAATAGTCTGAATTAGATTATGTGAGAAAAGAAGGAATATATAGACGGCCAGCTGCTCAAAGGCTTACTCCAACCTTGCTTTTATTGTTCTGCTAAGTTAGAGGTGGGGCATCAGAGGGATTCCAAACATACCACTACTGAGAAATTTTAATATGTTCCACACTGACACATATAAAAAGGAAATAACAGCTGATCATAGTCAGCACAGACTACAGCATCCCTTCATATGCAGGCACGAATCCATGGGCAAAGTGGGGCAATCTTGGCCAAAGGCATTCTGTAAAACAAGCTAACTGACAGCGGCCGGACTTTCCTCTTGATGTGGAGCTGTAATGAAAGGCCAGTTCAGTGGGCAGTAATGGAAGAGAGCAGAGAGAAGGTGAACTGGACACCGCTTACCAGAACTTAGAGAAGGGCAGAGGAATGGAGAGCTGCACATTTAGCACCGACGAGAAGAAACACGTTTACGCAACCGACCATGATCCAATGGAACAAGATATCATGAGGGCAAAAGTTGAGCGGGCTCAGTGAAAGGACTGGCTACATATGTGAGGGTTATAATAGTAAGGGGGGGTATTTTTAAGAGTTTTTGGAAAGATTATAAACTCCAAAGACTCAAAGAGTTTAATTGATGGGGTTAGGGAAAAATCCTTCACGACAGCAAGGTCTCCCATAGCTTCCTACCACAGGGTTTCTCTATCTGGCTTTGAGGTGACCACTTCCAGCCACGCTCAGACGCAAGTTACTCAACCACATAGGACTGTGGGGTGTTTTTATGTAGCAAAACTTTTCTAAAACTCATAGAGACAGGTCTCTCCTGATAACTGTCAATGCATTAGAAGCAGAAAAATTTGTGATATTTGTAATATGGCAATCCATATAGTTGTAACATTTGAAAAAATTGTAGAGTTTTAATTTTTTTTCTATTTATTTCAATTAAATAAACAATTTACCAGACTTTTTGCAAAAACAGACATCTTGGTGGCTTTATCCTGTCTCTGCACTGTAGGCATTCAGCTCCTACGTCCAAGAACAACCCAGGGCACTTACTAGCTCATCTGAGAGCAGACAAATTAGGGAAGAAATACAGTGAGACTCAGGGGAAAGAGGGAATGAAGGTGACTCACGAGTACTCCCTGTCTGGTGGTTCACTGAGGACACTGGTGTATATGATGTATCGTGGTGGTGTCTCACTCCACTCCCTTCAGGGCAAAAGATACTGCAATCTTGGCAGCTAGAACTGGCAAGAATATTCCGGTGGTTTCACAAGTCGGGACTGTTCTGGTGGGGCACATGGCTGTTGCGGGGCCACGCTTGGGAGCTCACTGGAGCTCTCCGGGCAAACAGGAGACAGCACAGGGCTGTCTCTACACCAGGTGGATGCGCTGCTCTGGAAGCAGGAATCTCCTACATACCTGCATCTGTGTAAACACGGGTGCTGCACCAAAGCAGAGAATCCCCTTCAAGCTCAGTGACCTGAGCTTATATTTAGAATAATCAGCTACATCCCCTAATTATCTCTATTAAATAAAGCATATTACTTTTCTAAATTTTAAGCAACATCTTCTATTCTATCTTTGTTTTCTTTTAATGGGAAAATCTTAAAGCACCTTCATATAATATTTATATTGCAAATAAGATTTTATTATTCCAACAAGAGTATGCCAATGCATAAGTCACACTGGCAACCCCTGATTGAAGCTGGTAAGCAATTACTCACCAAATAGTTCTATTTAAGTCAAGGGAATTATTCATGTGCAGAACTGCACACAAATATGGGTAAGGTCTCACAGCCTGGACAAACATGAGCATCATTAACAATTCAAAAAAAAAAAAAAAAAAAAAAAAAAAAAAAGCTCCTAAAAAGTAGTCATTCTTCTGAAGAAGGAGAAGTAACAGCACTGTGATTATTATATTGACATTAATTGACCCCACCCCATTTATTGACCCGAGGCATCTGGGCTGCTTCCATTAGGAAATCACTTTACAGTGCAGAATTGTTTTGAAAGGAATTTATACTCATTGCTATTTTAAAAATAATCTTTTGATTGTTTTGTTTCCAATATGCAATTTTCCCACCTCTTAGCCACTAGGACAGCATTACAAAGACTTAGAAACTCTTATTAACACTTAGCACTTATAAAATACTTTTTCATCTTCAAAAAGTCACAGAAACCGTAACAAGTCACTTGTCATACCATCTCTCTCAGGTACAAACCTTTCAGATATGCTATAGGCAGACGGTAGGACAAGTTTAAATTAACTTGGAGGTCAAGATAGTAAATCTGTCTGCCAGTGCCACCAGAATCAGCCCTTGAAAGAATCAGTCCTCCGAATTCAGATTTGCCGCATTAAAATTACCCCTCAGCACCCATTCCGTGGGAGTCTGACACCAGACCATTTAATTAGCACAACGCAAACGTAGCTACGACTGCTCTTCGCACAACTCATCTTGTTACTCTGGTTCTTGCTACTCACTCACCAATTTAAACCTACGTAGGACAAATTCACTCACCTGACTCTTGCTGCGGAGATGGGGCTTTGCTCCTCATCTGTTTTTTCCCAGGGCTGCGTCCGTTCCAGCGGACTGCGTTTACACTGTGCTCTGATACGTTATCTCTTGCTTCATAACAGAGAAACTCCTCTTTGTCCCGACGACACTCAGAAGAGTTACGCTCATTCCTCTTGCACTGATACGCAGGGAAAGGTCCTCCTGGCAAAGAAGGATTTAAGGACACTGAAAGGCTCCCTGTCTCCTTCAGCAGGCGATCTCGAGCAGCATCCCTCCGCATAAGCTCCCAAATTCATACCCACGCTGCAGTATATGTAGCACTGAAGGGGTCCGCTACCTATAAATACACTCCTCAGCATTACAGGAAAGGCAAACACTGTGGCTTTCCTTTAAGTTTTTAGCCAATCAAGGACATACATTAAATCTATGCTAATCTACTGTGCTGTCCAGCCCATAGTAAAGCTTCCCAGAAGTTTGGATAAATAATAATGTGCAAATTAAAAGTGCTTTTGTAAAGCATGACACACAAAGCTAGAAATAAATATTGCCTATTGTTTCAAATTATCCTAAGCACTCCAGCAGATGACTGGCAAGAAAACAGCATACATAAGTAGCAATAAAAGTAAACAGTTCAATTTTAAGCGAGCAGGCTTGCCTGTGTTCATAGAGCCCTATTGTAGTGGGACAAAGACAGTTCTGGAGACACTCACATTCTTCCTATGAATTCAGGACAGAATCCAGCACTTTCATTCACTCCAAAGTCACACAAATAGAATCAGCGCAAAGTTGCAAACACAGGCTCAGCATATTCACAAGAAGAGGTGTTTAACCACGTTATTTAGAGCTACACTGCACTACCTGTTTGTTTTCCCACACACATTCCTCCGACAGAATACGTAATGAAAGATACAAGCGTAAGAGGGAGACGCAGGTACCAGAACGGGGTTTGATTCTACATTACGACATTTCAATATTGAAAAAAAATACACAGAGAACATGTGTTTGTCGGATAAACAGACTATGTGCTCGGTTTCAATCCATGTAAAGCTCAAAATCCAGAGGAATCTCTGATTTATGCACTTACCTTTGGAAAACGCACTGCTCCTTCCTTCGCTGAAACTCTTCAGAGAGCTAAAAAGAGGTCCTGTTACTTCCAAATGCTTTTGTTCTTCTGTCCTTCTGTCACATGGCTTGCCTTTTATATTTGCAACACACAAAAGTTAGGGCTGTTGTTTAAGAGGGAGAGAGGGAGCGGGAGAGAGAGGGAGAGAGAATGTCAAATGGAAAAGTGCCATTGCAGTCATATATCAATCAGGGCAGCGGCAGCAGCAGCTCGCTGGCAAATGGGAATTCCACAGAAATGTGAAGCTCTTGTTATCTGAGAAATCACAAAACGCCACCAGCCAAGCTCCCCTCCTGCGGGGACTTCTTATTATTGGCAAGCCGGGAAATAGAAGGAAATGTAGGCTTTTTTTGTTGTTGTTATTGTTTCAGATCTGGAGATATATATGCTATGGCATATATAAGCCAGTGGAATACATGTCCTGAATAAAATTCCTTTCTAAATAAATGCACTGTGCGCAAGATAAAGCAATCCACTGGGAAGCAAGGTAATTAGAGCTAAGTGAATAATCTGAAAGTAATAATTTGAACTTGGAAAAAATCCATTGAGAAACTGACTTTTCCCTGGACTTACTTCTTAATCTATTTTTTCAGATAAGTTTTTCTTAGCATTTTTTTACATGTGATTGATCTTCGACATTCTAAATTCAAGCTGTGCTGCTTTATTGCAATTGGTCACCTGAATCACCTGATGTTCCCCAGCTCCCTGGCTGGGCAAGCGTTTTCCATACAGATACTTCTGTATGGAAATCTAAAATCATATACTCATATCCTCACAGAATCCAGATTATTTAAGATTTCAAGTAAATACTATCTTTTTGCTTTTATCCAACTTTCTCTGAAGAATGCTAAGTTTGAAAATGATTATCATTCAATCCTTTTATATAGATAATCTCTCTTTTATACAGAATGTAAGTCACTGACAGGCTGAAGACAGAATCCATCCACTGGAGAAAAAAAAAAAAAGAGGGAGTAAAAAAAAAAGTATAACAAGTGCATCTTAAATGTATTTGGTTATGCACAGTTCTGTATCCACAAATGTATTTTTTCCTCTTACAGAACGGCAACATAGACTGCCCCCTAGTAGTACTGCCGTGTTAAATGAGCACTCTGCTAGTAAGAGCAGACCTTATCTAGTTAATTAAAAAATAGGTTACATATCTGGTCATTCACAAGCTGGATCTGTTCACGAGCACTGGCCAGCAGATGGACGGAGTCCTGTGTCGATTGTGTTTGAACTCTGAAGGAAAGTTGGTATTTGATGGATGATGTTATTAGCTAAATGTCTTATGTGGTATAAGATCAAAGAACAGATGGAAATTATGCCTTAAAAATAGAATAATCTAAAAGGGGAACGGCCTTTAGATGACTAAGCATCATGGAAGCAATAAAGGAGACATTCTTTGGCTTGCTTCACTGTGGAGCCAGGTTTGTCCAGCGGGATAAACAAATCCTCCACTTAGGACCAAGATTCCCAGAATGTGAGTTTGCTGCACATTTTTTCCTCATATTCAGTGTTTACATTGTTTTGCCTTTTAAGTCAGCCTGGGGTTTCTCGCACCTATCCTGAACAGACCAGTGTCACAGCAGCCACCGGGGTGGGTGACAGCCCAGCTCACGGGCACCTTTGCCTCATGCACCTTCGCTGTAACCCTGGGCTCAAATGTCACTGATGCTCTGGCATTTACCTTAAATAATTAGAAAGGCCATAAATATCTCCTGCTGTTTTGACCTGCATTTTTTTTTTAAGTTTAACCGAGAGCAGCTTTTAAAACTAAGAGTACCAGCACTTTTACCACTGTGCTGGCATATAAGGGCACTGTTTTTCCATGGGAAAGAAGTGGCTTGCATGGTCTGGTTGCTTCCAGTAAGGACCTGCAATGTGAAAGACAAAAGACTGGCTAAGTAGCTCCTGGATGAACGCCACCAGGAAACTGTAGATGTCCTGCTCACAGTCCTTACTAAAAATGATGTTTCTTAAATTCCTTGCTGCTGCAGCTTAGGTCTGTGACCTTTGTGTTAGCTACAGGAGAGTATATCTACATTAGCTGTTTGTTAGGTGCTAAGCATGCTTTTAATACCGAACAATTAACAATATAACCTCAAACAGTGATATTTTTTAGAAGCAGTGCTCAGCTATTTTCTGCTACAGCTATGAAATCCTGATATTAGATTTTTTTTTTTCAAAAAAGGGTTAATTTTAATTTTTGACTTCAGCTTCAAATCCGTGTTTGGAGTGAGTGGCAGTGTATCAGCAGACAGCTGACCTGGTTACTTATGACACTCACAGTGTTTGTGGCCTCCTAAATGAACTTACACATGTTTGCAAGTAGAAGCAGAAGTATAAAATGTAGCCCCCTCTTTTAAAACCATGGCCCATAACATTTTCATATCTGTTCATAAATCATCAACTATTAAACACTGCAATTTAATCCCATCTGTAAAACCAGAAATTTTAAAGAAGTAAAAACAAAAGCACAGAAACTCAGAGCTAGATTTTCAAATATGATTCGATATCTACAGTGATGACTGATACTAGATAAAATTTCCAGATCTAAGGCATCCAGCTCCCAACATTTTTAATTTAAACTCCCCTTAGATGGTGTTTATTTGACTTAGCTGTAGTTCCTTAAAAAATAAGTTTAGGCTCCCACATAGCAAATGGAGAGACATATTCCGCTCTGAATTAATTTCAATTCAAGCCAACTGGTATCATAAGGTAGCTATTATAAGGTAGGTATCATAACAATATTCATCACTGTGACCAACCAAAGATACCTTCCATCATTTTGATTAAATACCTATTTTTTCATTACTTAAACTGAGACATGGAGATCCAACTCTCCATGGAGTTCCACCAACCTCCCTGACTCCATCCCCATGACATGCATCACAAACCTGCAGCAGTCCATGGTCTTCCACATTCCATTGCTGTATGTCCTACAAAACTGGTGTCTCTCCTTAGCATTGTACTGCCATTAGCTGAGCTTCATAGGATCAAATTCTTTGCCCCACTGACATCATTAAGAGTTGTTTGCTACCTCAGTGGTGCCCTTTTGTTTTCATTTGAAGTAGTTTCCAGTGTTGTCATTTCATACTCTTACCCTAAATAACTTTTGTTTCTGAAACAGTGGATAACAGACATCCATATCATCAAAAAAATCTGTCAGACCAAGCACTAGTTGGTATCTGTGCAGTTTGTCCCAGCCAAGACCATGAGCAGAATACATATGCAGAGACAATATATTCATGTACGGGTATAAACTTGTGTACTATTACTGCAAGCATTTGGAGTGGGTAGAATAGATAGGGATGCAGCTTACGGTAGGAAAAGGTCTTGTTCCATTATTGATAATGGATAATTGATAAAAGCTGGCTTATATTAGGAGCTAGGCTTTATGTTTTGCATATTTCGGAATGTAGAAGGAACTGAAAGTCTGTACTTTCAGTGTGATGAGGAAGGGACTGTAGTAAAGGATGTCATCTGTATATGATGTATAAATACTTTGTACAGGCAATGCCCAGAATTATTAGAGGAACTATTTTCTGTCATTTTAATAATCTAGATGAATATTAAATAAATAAATAATAATCTATATAAATAAAATCACACAGATACATCAATATTAGACAAGACAACCAAATGTCTATTTAGGCAACTGATGCCTTTTATATCTTCTGTCAGTCAGTTGTGCGCTCTCTTAGATTCATTTTGCAAGTACATTTAAATATTTAAATGCATTGAGCCTCTTCTTCTGCCCTGTCCTGTTACCAAGGGCAGCCCTTTAGAGTCCCAGGCCCTAGAGACAAGAGAAGAAGCCTGGAAAGAGGAAGACTTGCCCAGGGTAGAGGAAGACTGGGAAAGAGGGCACCTAAGGAAACTCAATACCCACAAATCCATGGGCCCTGATGGGATGCACCCCAGAGTGCTGTGTGAGCTGGTGGATGTCGTAGCCAAGCCGCTCTCCATCATCTTCGAAAGATCCTGGAGAACGGGGGAGGAGCCAGAGGACTGGAAGAAGGCCAGTGTCACATCAGTCTTCAAAAAAGGCAAGAAGGAGGATCCAGTACATACCAGTACAGGCCGGGGACCGACCTGCTGGAGAGCAGCCCTGCTGAGAAGGACCTGGGCGTCATGGTGGACGACAGGTTGACCATGAGGCAGCAGTGTGCCCTCGTGGCCAAGAAG
>JAWLRI010000379.1:1878912-1898276 GCA_034781795.1 Crypturellus tataupa | reverse complement strand
AGGAGAGGAGAGGAGAGGAGAGGAGAGGAGAGGAGAGGAGAGGAGAGGAGAGGAGAGGAGAAAAAAAATAAAAATAAAATAAAAAAAAAGCTTTTTTATAACCTTGATTTAACATCCATTTTGAGCCAAACCTGTTTTTCAGAATATGTTTCCTTGGGGGCTTATAATGAGACTACTGCAGAGAAAACATCATGACCTGACACAGCATAAACTATTTAGCAGCCTATTGAAAATACAAATAGCTTACCGTGTCAGAAGTATCAAACTGTAACTGCCTGGAATGTAAGATTACAAAATGTGAGATTATAAAATCTCATGATCCAGACTGAAATTCAATATATTTGTTGGCATTGTCAGCAAAGATACACAGACTACTAGGAAAGTTTCAGAGCATTCCATACAGTTGCTAATAGTGGCTTTTGGACAAGACAAGAAGCTGCAATCTTAAAGTAAACAACAACAAGAAAAGCCTCTGATATCAGTCCAAAGTATTCAAAAATAAAATAAAATAAAAAAATTGGGAAGTAGTGAAAAGTCAGCCCTAAAGGGATGAACAAAAGCAGCTGTAGCCCTATTTAACTGATGTCTCAAACGCAAAAGGGCTCTTGCACACAAGTCTCTTAAGTTACAGCAGTGCCCTTGCTAAACCTGCAGTACCCAGGAATTACAGTATTTAAGTGATTTGCTACCATACACACCCAGATTAGGTAATCTTACACACACCAAGCTAAACATCAAAAGAGGACTAGCCAGCCTGGCAAACTAGCCACTAGTGTCAGCAAAAATAAATAATACAGAGGCCCTAGCTCACTGAAGCATCCCTATTCAGGAAAGCAGTTAAACAAATGTTTAGACTGAGCATGTGACTTAAGTATTTACTTAAGCAATTTAGTGCATTGGGGCCAGATCACTGAAACTCAGCTGCTATTCATCCCACCACACAAAGGCTTCCTCCATACCATAGATATGAAAGCAAAAAAGATAAAAGGAAAGATGAAATAAGAAAAGAGGTGCTACTTACCTGTGCTATGTGTTTTGTCTTTTTTATGGAGCCATTTGTAACCATTCCTAAGCATGGTTTGCATTAAGGCTGGATCGCAAATGGCACCTACCATGCAGCTGTTTACATCTGGCTCCCAGGTGTTTGATTGGTGTTTGCCAGGAGCAGATGAATGCCTCAGAGGGATGTTTCCGAGCTAAGGTGCAGAGCCAGAGAGGAGGAAAAGGGGCAGACTTGTTACTGTTCCCTACTTCTATTACCCCCACATTAAGCCTCCTGCTCTGAAATGCAGATCAAGTTGGACAGAAATATTGGAAGGGAAGCTCTCCTGATTTTCTACTAAGGTGGTACAAAGTGAATACACCCAGTAAGAATACATGCCAAGTCAGCTAGAAAAGAGAATTAGCATTATTTCAGCTCCAGCTAAAGCCTTCAGCAACAGGAATTGAAAGGAGATTGAAATGCATCAGCATTGCAGGGTTAGTCATCCTGACGGGGTGTTCGGCCCCGGCAGCTGGGAGTGGGAGCATGAGACAATAAATTCATCAAATGTGCCCTGGAGTCTGGCAGCATGTTTTGTGCACGCGCTATGTGGCAGCTCCAGATAGCACCAGCGCATCCTTCTATAGGCATGGTGCTGCTCTCCTTTGCTCCATATACTGCAGAGTCTATCTTTTTAAGAGGATGGTGAGGTTCTCCAGGTTCCTCCTACAGTTGCAGTGAGGAATTAGGAGGAATCTCCCAATGAATCCAGCAGGCATTAAAATCTGTTTGGTATGGTGAAGAGCTCAGTACTTTAATTCTCCACAGGCTAAGGAGCCAGCCCTGTTTCTGAAAGCTCTTTCACCATCATCGGCTCTCAGGTGAAAAAATATAGATCTGACACAAGACAACCCTATCTGGAGAGATGCCCATCTCATCAAGCATCATATGAGTAGCTGAGGCCAGGGAAAAACGTGAGCTGCAAGAAACATTCCCCGCCACATCTTGCCTTCGTTCTTCTGCCTGTCCTAGTCAGAGAGATGAAAAAGCTGTGAGCCAGGAGCTATTTGAGCTAGGGGGATCCAGGATGCAAGACATGAGGGAAAAAGCAGGAACTCATCACCTACACTGTAGGTCTGCAAACTTGATACTGCTGGTGTGGTGCACTGAGAGCCAAGTTTGCTGAGGCTTTGGCAGAAGAGCTTCATTAGAGATGAACAATACAACAGGCAGATTTGAGAGAGACATCTTTGTTAATATGACTGGCTGGTACTACAGTATAAGGCTTTTTTTCCAGGCTAGTAGTCTGGATTAGTGAAGGAGGACAACCAGCTTTCCTAGCCAGGATAACATGATTGAAAATCTCATTCTCTGTCTATGCAGTTCCTTGGTTTTGCAGCACCTTCTTGCTCTGTAAGAAAACCAGAGCAAAAAGAGGGGCAAGTGTAGGAGGCACAGGAAAATGTCTCAGCTCTTTGCATGCATGCGCACGTACTGCGCAGAGCCTGGAGCCGAGCTCCTGGAAGGGGCTGGCTGGGGGCCGGGCTGCAGAAGCTGGGCAGTCCTGCGGCTCACAAAGGTTGCTTTGACACAGCAAGTCTGAATTCAGCGCTCCTGTTCTGCAGAGCCAACAGCCTTGGCCGATCCTCCAGCTCGCCTGAAGAATTATCACAAGGGAGATGATAAAGTATCCTCAGCCCTTCCTTACCAAAAAGGTGAGGAATTTCCCCAAGGGTTGTGTAACATAAAGTATGCCAAATTAGTACTACTCATCATGGACATGCACCAACTGCACAGTAACATCCCCAATGACAGTATCACAGATTGGCTTAAGAACTTAGAAAATAAAATATAGCCATAAGTTCCCAATGCAAGCACACCATCAAACTCACCTACTTCATCTCTGACCATAACATTTTTTTTTAATAATTGAGAAAACGCACCAATCTTTTTATAAACTACATCACAGAAGGTGTGTGTTTTTCAGGTTTTGTTTGTTTGATTGTTCTGTTTTCTTTTTTAAGGTAACTATGTCACCAAGCTTATGCTTTAGCTAACCATCATAAATCACATCGTCACCGTCTGGATTGGAAACCTGTACTTTGTTAATAATTCCCATCGCAAATTCAGCAATCACCAATGTCATCAATCTGGCATTGAAATATTCTTACATCTGCATCGGCTTCAGATGCTGTCCTCACAAGTGACACACTAAAACCTACAATACACAAAAATGCCTGCAATTCAACACATCTAGACCTGGCGACCATTCAAAACATATTAAAATGCTGAGCCTTGCTGCATGCTCCCAGACACCTTTAGTCACTTGGAAGAAAGAATTCAGGACACTCACTTCACTAGTATAAAGCTACTTTTTGCCCATCTGAGAAACTATTCTTACCTTTCATTGAATGAGAAACCAAGGGCATACTTCAATGCAAAGGAATAAAACCCAACTGATTCTACCCCTTGCTTTTCACATACTGCACCGTAATGGAATCCACATGGAAAATCATGAAGCAACTAACCCAAATTTAGAAGACCATATGTTTTGAAAGAAATTTTGCCCAACATCTAACTTTCTAATTTTCAAATAATGGCCAGCCTCAGAAAATGAATAATGAAAAACAAATCAGCCTGAACGCACCCTTGACAACTGAATAGCAGCAAAAGGGAAAAAATCTGGAAGCCCATCTCCACACCCACTGCAGTGACTGCCTTCCGAACAGCACCCACTGCAATCCGGGCAGCCTTCACATGCTCACCATGAAACATGACACACTCTATACCATACTCTAAAGGACTGACGGAAACTATGCAGTTGAACCACTCTTACGCACTGGAGTGAACTCTGCTGGACAATTAATAAAGGACCGTAGCATCCAGTTACCACGTGGAGAATATTTTTCACTAACAGCTCCCTCTGACCTCTCAGAGGGTCATCCTGAATGGGGACTTCCAATATAACTTCAAAAGCCAAGCCTGAAAAGGGAAATGCTTGACTTTGCCGGAGTGAAAAAAAAAAAATCATGGACTCAACAAAGACATTGTTTCCAAGGCATACTTCAATCTTCCTTTTGTCTGGATGAATCACGCTAGCTCCACAAAGGCTGCCTACCGACTGACCTCTGCCTCACTTTGCTCTGCAGGAATAAACAGGTTATTGCCTCCCTCCTTGCTAAAACCCTCTTCTGACTCCACAGGTTCTAACTACCCTTTCTTTCTTAAGCTGCCCACTCAGTTAACATAACCAGGTTCAGCAAAGAGCTCTTGTTTCAACTTGGACGTAGTCTGGAAGATGCTGCTTCGTTCTGAGCCCAGAAGAAAGATCTATGTGCCCACCAGTTTGTTTTTCTTTCCCAGCTCTACCATTTGGGCTAAAGGAAGATATTGTTTCTGCCTGTGAACTGGCAAAACGAATTTTATTGCACTCACCTTGGCATGCTTGGGCCTTTCACACCATGATAGGATAGTCAAGATTGCTATGGGAACAATTGGCCATGCATGTGCCACACAGATGCTCTGCTGGACCACGGGGCATAAAGTTAAGGCACTTTGCGTGTCCTGGACCCCTAGGCCTGTATTCAGTGCAAAAAGACAGATGTGGTTAAAAGCACCAGAATGAAAAGCAAGTTATTATTGAGAGAGCTGCAGCGGAGCCCCAGCTCCCAGCCCTCGGTTCAAAGGGATGCAGCCAGTGTCGGCTCCTGCCTCCTCCCATTGTCTGGCTGCCCTGGCAGGACCGCGGGGGAGCACACGCTGCCCGCGCTCACTCCGGGGACCGGGGACCACCCAGCCGCACGCCCGCCCCGCCGTGCCCGGTCTCACTCGGAGGGTTCCCATGCAAGGCTCTCTTCTCGGCGCTCCAAGTACCAGCCCTAGTCCTGAGCCTATGTTATGAATATGATAATTCTGCATAGTTGAGGGCGTATTTCCCTTAGGATGGTCTCAGTTGCGGTAACAGCTTTCCGGCAAATATAGGAGAGATGGGGTGCTCTAGTTACTTTCAGGAATGTGCCTCTATCAGAGATTCAGAAAAATAAATGTTATCTGTTTTTGTATCTGTTTTCATGTTTGCATATGCATGCCTGCCTCTAGCCCTGTCCAATGCTCTGATCTGCCAACTGCTCCTAGCTATCAGCAAGCATCTCAGCTCTACAGGGTCACTATTCACTTTCCAAGAACCCTTTTTTCAGAGGATGTCTGCATCTGTCTGTTCACATTCCCTCTCTAACCTCACAAATACCTTATAGAGAGTTATAATTCCCTACAGAGGCACTTCACAGAACATCCTTGCATTGTAAAGAAGGAATCCCCCCCAAAATCTCTTATTTAAGGAAAAATACAATGTATTATAAACTCCTGCAAGACTCCTTTGCATGTGCTAGTTAGCTCAGGGTGCCCAGTACTTTCCTGAGGCATTTAAGTGAGTGTCTCAGAACTCAAACCTTTCATTCACATTTTCTTTGAACTGGCCTCAGCAAGTACTGTTTTTCCAAGTCATTTCTGCTTCATTTCTAAGCTGCTGTCTCCCTATCTGGGCCAAACGTTCCACTGACTCTCACCGGTGTCAGCAGAACGGTGCTTCTTGCAGGATTTGGCCTGTGATTTTTAGTGACCCTGATGTGTTCATTTTTTTCACAAATTATCTTCCTCCTCCTCCTCCCTCACCCCACACCTGCATCTGCACCGTTCCCTGGGGCTTCGGCACCTGAGGAACCTCCTGTAAGTCCTGAGGGCAGGCGGAGGCTGTGGCATTGGCGGGGATAGGGAACATCCAGGGACCACGGCTTCCTCTCTAGAGTGTTTTGGCATGTTGACAGAGCAGCAGGGACCCCTCGCTGTAAGGGGACCCCTCGGTTCTGTCAGTAGCAAATACTGGAAAATACTGAATATGGCACAGGTGGTGCTACGTCCAACCTCCTCACAGTCAGGAGCAAAAAGAGACTCAAAGGAGATGGCGTGGTCCAGTATCACTGCAGGAGAGCAAGCTTGTAACCCTACTGTGTTAAAAATCCTTCCACGTGCACGCCTGAATCCTGTTATCTGGGTTCTTGACACTCTCTTGGTTTATGCCAAGAGAAAATTTGGCCCAGAAAGTGCACACTGCTGGAAAAATCGCAGGCAGATCTTAAATATAGGCAGCAACAGGTTATGCACCTGGAGCATTTCTCCGATGGATTAGGAGGCAGCTCCTATGCAGCCACTAAGACTTCAGGATGGCTGCATCATGCAGGCAAGTCGGCAATTTTGCACACCACAGCGTGTAGCTCTGAGAAAGTTCCCTGAATGCTTTTTTCACAGGAGGGGTTGGATGGCGCCTGGGGCAGGACATTGTTGGTGATGCTGAATGAAACTGCCTGCCATTGTTTCCCATGGAAAAGGGAGGAAAGAGACTGCAGACTCCAGCATGGAGTAGCAGCTATAGTTAACTACTACCCAGGCAATGCAAAAAAATGATGGTCATTTTTGAATACTTATAAACCCATGTGCCAGGATCCAGAGGTGAGCTAAGTTTGGAAACCTGCAAATATGAGGCCTAACAAGTGTGCAAAAGCACTTGTCTGCCCCATTACTGAGTTAGTGGTTATGCACCAAGCAGTGGTGCTTCAGGGTAAACTATTTAAAAAATTGGCCCTGAACCTTTCCTTTTCTTTTGCAGCTTGACGCTTTCAAAATGAGTCACAGATGCAAATAAGAAGTCCTTGACTTCTCTTGAACTGCCTTTACACATGAAATCCAGGTACAAGGCAGCTGCAGAGGGGCTCACTGTGGTTGCAGAGGCTGAGCAGCCCTTAGCATGAGGATAGTGTTTGCCCCCATTGGGTACCACTGCTTCAACCGGGCTGCCTCACAAACAAGTTTGCTTAGTGAGTTCTAGTCAAGTTATTTGTACCTGCTAGGGCTGCAAGGAGACAAAACAAGACGTCACCCAGTAGACCCTGAGGGCTGTCACCATACAGGCAGCTCACCGGAGCCAGGAGAAACCTTTCCCGATGTTTCCACAGCGGCAAGCCCAGCCAGCCGGGACGTTACCAGCCCAGGCACTTGCTCCTGCTCCACCGCTGCGTTCAGAAAAGAAAGGATCCCCGTCACTGACCAACGAGCCACGGGCAGGCCGCCAGCCTTGCAGTTTCTGAACACGGAGAAGGGTTAAAGGCTGCTCCCTGGAGAAAGACGGGACCCAGAAGTATGAGTCAATAGTTGACAGTGAAAAGATTTAACCCTTTCAGGGCTGGTCTCACAAGAAAACACCAAAACTCAGCAGATAAGGAAATTTCGGTTTGTACAAACTACTACAGACTACTTTTTTTCAGTCTCCATCTACAAAGGACTTACGCAGTAAATCCATAGCAGACAGAGATGTTATTAGCCTGCCACATACTTCAATTTGCAGTTTGGTGACAAATCAAACATGCCAAAGAAACTACACAACTCTCTGATATATAGATTAAGGCCTCTACCAAATGGACAGGGCAGTGTTACACTGTCTTTAATTTTTGTGCAATAGTATGGTCAATACTATCCAACAACGCTTTTTAATAATCTTTAAAAGCTATTCATCATTAAAAAAAATAAAAAAGAAATCAAGGGCCAGCTTGTGTAGTCCTGCCAGTTTGCTTTTCCTTTGCTGCCAAATGCAAGTGGTGCTAAATTCTGAATGTTCATTTTTAAGTCTCTTTTCCCCCCACTAGTTAGTATGTTTCTCAGATGTGTATGAGTGTTCTTTGATTTATTTATTTCTTTAATCCATTCAAAGACCACCCGCCTGCTCTCTTACAGTCCACAAAACGCATGTACCACAGGTTGAAAATTACTTTGCTTTACCTTCTTGAAACCTTTGTATTACTAAATGCTAACAAGATAACTTTAACTGCTTCATCGAAGAGAATATAGAGAAAACAGTAGAAACAAAAACACAGAAGTGGGAAAAAGATTATTATCTACCTCAGAGAAAACACAAATAGCACACACTTTGTATAAAATTTAATGCCTGTGCAAAGGGACTGATATGGACTCAGAAGACTGGACTGAATATAGAGGTATGGGAAGAATTGCCTAAGAGAAAAGGAAACGACCTCACCAATCAGTTTGCTGGGTCCTGTTAAGGGGCCTGATCTTCTCACACACTCAATGGGGCTTTTGAGAATTAACTTGGATAAGAGTCAATACTTGATCCCTTGTCACATCATACAATTTATCTAGCTTCATCATGCTTGCCCAGGCTCCTGACCTTCAGCCCTGCCGTTCCCTTATGCACTCACACCATCTTTTCACGATGCAAAAGATCTGCTCCAGGGTAGTCCATCCATTATGGATGATATATTCTTTCTCGAGTCATGCTTAAGAGCCTCAGTGCTCCGTGCTCAGAAAGAAAGAAAGGCACGACTCCCTGCCCTTCTGTGACTACCCATTAAAGCACGTATCTTTCGCATAAAATTATAAAGTTATGTGTCACCCTGTAATATGTAGTCTCATCTGGTTTGGAACTGCAAAACTTAATGAATCAGTTCAGGTATCAGGAAAAAGTCTGTTATTCTCTATTAGCAAAAAAAAAAAAAAGACTTCCAGGGTAGAAGCTCATGCAGAGAAGTGTGGTCCAGAGAGGTCCATGCTTCACTTTTAAGTGAAGAAAAGTAGATGATTCTGTCTTGAGCGTTGCCAACACAGCAAAATTTAGAAGAAATAAATAGCAATATGTTGTTTAATCCCCTTTTTTATGTGGCTGATAGAATAAAATTTCAAGTTACTATAACAACAGGCTCAAACAATACTCTGGAACTTGTCAGTATTTATCCCCTGATCTAGCAGCAGTTAGACTGTGCTGATCTGCAGGGCTAGGGCATTATGTCAGAGCTTTATACTTCTAGCATATGGTCTCCTCTTGCACTTTGTACTATGCACCACAGTTAAGTGCACCAACAGTGAGATTCATAAAGAAAAGCATTAGTCACCTATGGGTAAATCCCAAAGCCCATGAATAGATTTAAAATTTATGGAAATAAAATCATGGGCATAAAAAAGAGTTTGCAAAGATCCAGATGAGTGTTAACGAGTGTAAAGGCCTGCAAGAGTAATGTACTATTTTACTATTTTGCTAACATATGTTTATCTTTAAAGAACGCGGCTGTAAAAGGTATCACGCAGGGATTTAGGTCAGGTGTGTAGCTGCAAGTAGTACCGGATTAGGTGGCTGAGAGACCAGCGTAAGAGCAAGGAAATTATGTCATTCCCAAGTACTAAAAACTCCGCAGTGAATGTCAAGGCAACTGGGTATCATTGCACCAGAAGACATTTTAATAGAGTGAAAGGGAAGGTGCTGCACAACATTCTTTAAATTTAGGGGAACCCTTCCCTGTGACACTTTCCCCCAAAGTGGAAACAGACAACAATTCTGGTCAGCGCAAGCATAGCTGCCTTCCAGATCGGTGCATGGAGATCCCCCATCACGAGAAAAATTCAGCTCCCAGAATCACACAGTCAGTTTTGAGCTCGTTGATTTGGAGCAAACTTTGTTGCGCTGGCAGTATTTTTGCTGTGTGCTAGAAAGCAGTGTGTTTTTAAGAACACACAGTTACCTGAAAGCTAATAGGAATGGATGCATAGGTCTACCTACAGGACTGATTGTTTATTATATATTGCTGGTGCTCCTTTAGCTATTTTAAAACCCAGTGCTAGTGCACGCGGTAAGTCGGATGCAAACAAATTTTGAGATGTGGATGTTACTAACTGAGGGCAGAGCCTGCTACCTGGCTTTAGAAAGGAAGAAAAAGACCACCCAGGGAATTACAGATCATCCAGCTGAAATTTTACACCCTGAAAAATACTCAAACGAATTATTAAACAATCAATCTGTAACTCTCAGGGGATAATAAGGTGAAAGGGAACAGCCAATATGGATTTGCCAAGAACAAAATATGTCAAACTAACTCGATTTCATTCTCTGACAGGGTTACGGGCCTGGTGGAGAGGAGTGTGCAGTGGATGTGATGCATCTTGGCGTTAATAAGACTTCTGACAGAGTGAGGCTGGAGAGGCCTGAAAAGCGCTTTCCAGGACGAAAATAGAATTCAAAATGGCCCCGAAGAAAAGCAAAACTGATCTGAAATCAATAGGACGAAATTCAGTAAGACAGATGCAAAGTGCTACTCTTAGGAAAGAAAACTTAATGCACAGAGCTCCAAAGCAAGAGAGAGCTGGCTAGGAAGACAGCCCTGCTGTGCAAGCTGATCTGGAGGGCGGACGAAACAAGGGACTCGGTATGAATCGACAATACGATACTGTTGCAAGAAAAGGCAAATGTCATTCTGGGACATATGAACAAGGCTGCAAGCAATTACTGCGCCCCGCGCAGCATCCACGCGGCCTCGGCGGCCGTGCGCTGCGGCCTGTTCTTGGCACCAGCCGCCGCGGAGGGCGCGGAGGGGCTGGGAGCCTATGGAAGGGGAACAGGAGGAGCCGCAAGCTTGAGCACATGATTAATGAGGAAAAGCTGAAGGGGTAGATCTGTTGAGGCTAGAAAAGGAGTCCACCAGAAATGCCTCTAGGAACAGTATTAAATGCTGAAATTCACAAACTTGCTGGTGCAGTGGGGACCCATGAGAGGTCAGTGCTGGTGCACAGCACTTGGGAGCCAGCGGGACACTTAAATCATCCAGGATGATGCAGAAACACCTGGGCTTCCTAAAGAGTACCCTTCCTACCGCAGATGTTAATGATGTTTATTTCTTTACCTTTCCGGGTTATTTAACCGAAACCCAGGTACAATGGAGCTACTAGTTTCCATTAAAGTGTTGCCTTCAGCTTGCACTGGTGAAAGGAGCCAAGGAGGCTGAGCCCCATGCTGTGCATTTTGGCATTTGACTTTCTTAGGCAAATGGAATTGGGTCATTCTGAAAATGTGCTTGGGCACGCAGCATGGGAAGGACAGGACACCGCCGTCAGCCTGTCTGCACAGAGCACACCAAGGGGTTGGGTGCGCATGGGGGAAACATGTTCTAGCACAAAACAACCAACCAACCAACCGAATGACCATAACAAGTCATTTCTGGCTATGGAGCAAAGAGAGTTTGCGGAAGGGTTATCTCCACAAAAGGAATTAGTCCAGTCATTTGAGAAAGATGTGCGTATGGTGGTGAGGGAAAGTTACTGCTGCTGCTCAGGTCTCTCCTCATATGAGCAGAAACCAGCCTGGAGGATGAGGATCATCTGCCTTTCCCCTTTGCCAGAGGATTTTGGTAAGGTCTGAGGTTACCTCTGCTGATTTACATGCATTTCAGTGGGATACAGAAGGTCTCTGCCAGAGTCATCCATTCTTCTCACTGGGAAACCAAAAAATCCCACTTACTTTTCCAGCTTTACATACAACATGTCTCTCCAATTGCGTCTCTGCGGAAAACCGCTCTGTGACCGAGAAGGCTGCTCACCGTGTTCGTAGTGATGAAAAGGGCACAGTGCAGCAGGGCTGGGCAGAGTCCCGCGCATGCTGAGGGGTGCGGGGATTTTCCTCCCTGCGTGCCGCGTCTGGGCTGCTTCTCTGCAGTGCTCCACTCGCCCCTCGCTCGCTGGGTCACTCTGGCCAGGGCATCGCTGAAGCTGGGGCTGCTGCTAGCGTGCGGACTGCACTGGGTTGCTGGGATCTTGGTGGCATCTGCAGACAGCAACACAGTGTGAGTGAGTAAGAGGAGCAGAGCTCCTGAGGGACAGAGCTGAAGGACTTGCCTCATACTGGAAAAGATTTATTTTTAATTAGTTTCAGGGATTTCCCCCCCCCTTTTTTTTCAATCAAACTGTTTCCAATTCGATTTTCTGAGGCACTTTCCTCTGAATGGGAACATAGGACAGATCCCATTCAGATCTGTGACATCCCACATGTCACAGAACAATCCTGGCTTCTGCCACTGGCCCATCAGATTTTGACCTTCCCCTCCTAGACGACACACCAAATGCAAGAATCCTTGAGACTTTTCTGAAGCTCCCCTGGCTGAACAGTAAAACTGCGGAACCAAAGATGTGATCTTACCCAGAACTGAAAAGTCCTACTCACCACCGGACATGATTTAACGCACAAGTCTTCTACACTTTTTAAGTTATACAAAGCATCATATTTTACCAATAACACATCCTTCTGGGGCTGTACATCTTCCTAGACTTCTTTAAAGGGATTCCAGTCCTTCGTGGAGGAGGGAATAAACAAGTTGTATCCTCATTTAACTGGAAGAGACTCTCCCACCCACTCTTAGCATTTTCTTCATGGAGAAGAAAAGGAGCACGCTACCAGGGTTTCTCAGAATGGAAAAGAAGCCTGTGATAGCGCTTTTAATGGTTGCTGCTTTTCCATGCCTTCCTATGTGTTTGTTTCCTGGGGGCGTAAACAATCTCTGGCCAAGAAGATTTGAGTAACCCTCTAAAAATCTTCTTCCAGTGTGCATAGGGAGCTGCTCCTATGGGACAAAATCAAGAAATAAAAAGCCCTGTGAGCCTCCTCATCTCAGGAATACTCTCTAGCTCAAGCACATATACCCACGAATGGCACAGATTAAAGGAACAACTTCTTGATATCCTAATATAAACGCTGACCCTCAAAAAGTTCTTACCTTCATTGACTGAGGTGCAATGTGAAACTCTTGAGACGATGACAGGGTTTGTTTCTGTGCAGCTCCTCTGAGTGTCCTGGCACCACCACCACCACCATATTCATATTCTGGGTTGCAAAATATTGTGGTTGCTCCAGGCTTAGTGGGTCTGCTTTGTTTTTGCATTACAACTATTGGACTTCACAGCATACTATACAGAGGAAACAGACAGGGATCCAATCTTCAGCCAGGCAACAACTGAGGATCTCACCCTGGGAAGTGTGTTAGTATGCCAGAAGGAAATATGAAGCTGACAGATACACTCATTCTCTATTATATGAATCTTCTGTGCCAGTATTGGCTCCCAAATAAAAGACTGTCACAGATAAGAACACACTGTGATTTCTATAGTCATATATTTCACAGATCTAAGAATAAAAATTACAGAAAGTTACAAAGGTCAACATATATCTTAACACAAGTCTTTACAGAGTGAATAACTTAGAATGCACTATGCAGTAAAATATTAATATGCAAAATAATACCTAACATGCATTTTTCAATAGCTTTCTGCAGTACCTCCAGGTGATAGTTGGGTAATAGTCTGTTGCATGGCATATTTCAGAGAAGAGTTAGGAGATGGAAGATTCTCTAGCAGTAAAAATGTTAGTTGATTGCATTATTTAAAACTTGTTATCTTGGGATCTACAAACCTGTTCATGTCATGTAGGTGTAGTAGATATCGCAATTTACGTACTTTGGGAGATTAAGTTAATACTTTAGAAGAAAACCTTTCTATTTCTCAAATACTCCAAAATAGAGAGAGTAGAGGCCATTATGCTCCTTCCTAATTCAACAGAATATTATTCCAAAAGGATGAAAGTCATCTTCTGTTAGACTGAGAATCCATGATTGTTTCATAACAATTGTAGACCAATAATGAGTCACATACAAACAAATTAGGAACAAATAGCACATCATGTTTTTTAATTCAAAAAGGCTGTCATTTTTTTCTATAGTGCTCTACTGAAAAATGTTGACATACGTTGATTAAAATAAGTGCTAATTTATGTCCTAAATTGCCTAACTGGGCTGCCTAGAAAAATAAGACCTTAAACATTTTTGACAAAGTAAGGAAAAAAAGGCTTACTTTTATTATTTTTTAAGAAGAAATGCTTGCTTTTTTTTTTTTTTTTTTTTTTTTTTTTTTTGTGACTGGACAGAGGGTTTCAGCATTCACCAAAATATTTGAAGTATTTGATTTCAGGCATAGAAAGCCATCTTTTTTCTCTTTCAAAAGATTTTACTCTTCATCCAAAATACTTTGAAAATTCTCATTTTCAAGCAGCTCAAAACAAACTGTGTTTTGGCCCTTTCAGTACTGCTAATGAATAAAAATAAATAAATAAATAACGAGAGGAAAAAAAAAAGAAAAAAAGAAGAAAAAAGTCCTTATTAGCAAAGCTCTATTTGCAGGTCCTTCGCTCCATTTTAATCCTTCAAAGCCTCTCTGTATTTTCTGTCAATTGTGCATATTTCAAGTGGAGCGTATGTGTATATTTATCTGTAAAACAAAATCTAGCAATCACAAAGCTTTAATATAATGGCAAAGGCTTTTTGATTTGTGAGGCTGAAGAACTTCATTGGTTCGTATTCCTTCTTCAGGATCTGAAATATGGTTGACTAACAACCATGGCTTAAGAAGGATGTATTATTTTAACTCAGGTAATACTTGTTTTAGTAAATGATGTATAGAATCAGTGTTTAAAGACACCTTTTCAGTTTCTGTCTAAATTGAAAAAAAAAATTAATAAAACAAATCAAATTTCATCCTTGTTCTTGAAGTCTTATGATGTTGCAAATTTTTATTTGCCATTTGCCTTAAGAGTGTTGGAAGGTTTCCATATTTAACAGTTACTTTTGTTTATAGTATTATGCAATCATTGAAATACGGGATAGCTTAGAGAAACCTAAACTAAACTGCCGGTTGCCATAGTGGGAGACACTGTTAGTTGGGACTAACTGGGAATTACTTGGGAGTAACTGGGAGACTTGTTCAACAGAGGAGAAACCTTGGCCCAGGGAAGAGCAAACTGTCCCTCTCAGCATCTCCTCCCTACCATGCAGCCCTGTGGCCACCCTCTGGCTTTTATCATGTCAGCACTTTCCTAGAGATGTGGGTGACAGTAACATCTTCCAGAGAAGTAAAACCCAGGGAGATTTTGTTCTCGTTCACCCCCATGAGTTGCACAAACGGTGAGGGAGGAGACCCCAGGCAGTTCAATGTCATAAGTCGAAGACTGCCCAGGGGGTTGGTCTCCCTCCCAGTACGCCCACCAGCTTTGGCACGAAGTACATAAGGAAGAGCTAAAGTTTGGTTTTGCAGCTATGGTCAAGGGCAATAGCAACGTGTGTCCAGCACAGCCACACACACAGGTACCTCAGCTGCAGGTCCACTCCGCAGCACCAATGTCCGAGCTAGTACACCAAAGAGGAAAATAAGAATCAACTCAACCTTGTTGCATGGCACAAAAAAGCTTGCCACATCAAATGATGCCCCTTACTCCCTAAGGCAAGGATTATGTTTAAAGTAGAGGCCGGGAGGGTTGATTTTTGCAAAAGAGGAGGGATGAAAGAGGAACTGGACATGATTAAGTCTCACCTAACCCTTATCTCTCTGGACCATATGCTGTGAGCATGGTATTTTGTATGCAGCAAGACCTTTTGAGCCTACCTTTTTGAGCCTTTGTGTGCTCAAAAAGGTAGGCTAAGGATATACAGCTTTAACTGCTGGTGACTGCTGGTGCTCTACAAGGCATCTGTCTGTATGGGGCATACAACCCACCTGGACTGCTTTCCCAGGAATGTAGATTCATTCATTCATGCATCTGTTTCACCAAAAAATAATAGAGAGCACTGAAAAATGTTTTATCTTCTAAATAGTGATCATCAATCACCTGGTGAAAATTTCATGCGTGCCAGATATTCCCAAACACTCATCATATTCCCTGAAATAATCAGCTGAAGTGAAGGAGCTGTTTAAAACATGATGGCTGAACAAGCAAACCATATATATATATTTCTTTCTCTATCTTTCTTCAAACCTTTTCACAGAAATTATTTACTATAGTGCACTTCAGACTCCTACTGTATGTATACGTGTTGTGGACAAGCATTTTGCTGTCGCTTTGTTGTGACTTCAAGAGCTGCAAGGGAAGCAAGAGTGACTCTTTGAGTGCATGTGTTCCTCCAGTTTGAACCTGAGTTTTAGAAAGCTTTAACTCCTGCATTCGTTTTCCTGAATTCTTCTGCCATGGCAACAAAAACTGCTGTTATTTCAACATAGGATCCCAAGAAATATGTCTAAAAGGAGCTCTGAGTCTGAATCTGTCTTTCTGATTCAGCACTCATTTCATCTACTTCAACAGCATATGCTTAATTTGTGCTGAAAAGTAGGTGAATTTAATCGTACTTCCTATGGAAGTCAGTCAGAAAGCTTTTACCGTCTTCTTAAAGGCTGAGCTTCTGCTTACTGTGGTTTTCCTGGGCTTCTCTCAGACAGAAATCTTCTGCCCTTACAAATTCCCCTCGTACAAGAAGTTCCCCAAGCATCCTTAAAGGGCTTGTCACATATATGGAATTTCTTTACTATTTCTTTTGATCCAGTCCAAACTCAAATATGTTCCATTCTACTGACCCAGGATCGTGCCAGCTGCTCAGGGACAGCAGGAGGAAAAGTCATATTGCCACTCAACTCAGCAAGCCTGACTTTGAACTGACATGAGAAGCACATAGTGACTTCTTGGAGCAGAACATTATCCCACGGCCAAATGAACACATAAGATGATGGAAAAGTTGTTCTTGATTAAAAACAAATAGTGAACCTGGCAAGAAAAAAAAAAAGAATAAGCAGATTAAGTGTGATATGTCTGAAGGCTTCCCACAGTATAAAAGCATACGTGGGAGGCATGAGCCTAAAATTAAATTGCTAAGAGTGCAAGCTAGGGTTTTTAACAGAGTCACCTGACACAATCAGAGGGGGAAAATCTGAGTAATTGGCTCATTTAGAGAGACTTTCACTGTTTTCCCATGGTCTGCACCTTCTTTGCTCTGCTGTATTCATCCAAACAGGAAAATACCATTCGAGGGTAGGACCAGACAAGATGTCTTACATGGCCCTCCAGCCCACTTGTCTCAAAGAGTCCCGGGCCGAGTTGACTCAGAAAAATGCCCATGGGTGGCCCTTGCTCAGCCACAACCTATCCAGTGCACACGCAGGTCCACACACCAGATCCAGTACAAATGACCAAGTAAAATAAACCCATTGGCAGCCTCACTTTGCTATGCTTCTCCAGGCAGAGCCATGCACCAGGAGAGTGAGCATGGGAGTGAGAGAAATATGCTACTTTCAAAACAGGCAACAGACTTTTTTCACTAGTCAACCACAGAGTTATTTTAATAATCTATATCATGGACCTCCTTCTCCTAAAATGTGCTGTTTGTTGGTGCCTCTGTTGTGGTCGTTGCCGAGAATAATCTTGAAGGTCTCACAAGTAGAAAGGCAGAGAAGAACATATCTATCTAAGCAGTATGAATCTTGTATGGATTTCATTTATTCCATTTATTCCATCAAATGGTTGTTATTCGAGACTGCCACTTGTTTGTTTAATGATCCTGCATGTTTGACTTCTGTAACGAGCACGAACTTCCAATTGAAGTACAATTTTTGTCACTTTTTTTTGTCTACTGCAAGGTCAAGGGGCAGCTAACATCCTCAGGCTTCTCATTGTCCTTCAACACTTGCATGCAACTCATTTGCTGTCATATCAGCAGTTTTGCCCACTGCTTATGCTCCACTAAGCTGAGGTTGGCCAAATTTTCCATTCCCAGCTCTGCTGAGGCCCCAGGCCCACGTTTCCTCACTTGTCCCTGGGGACTCAGCGCTCACGAATGCATGTGAGAGAGATTATAGTTACTGGGAATCCAGTGTCTCCCGGTGCTTTACAACAAACCACTTGTGCTGCCAGTGAAGCCACTCAGACCACGTGTTTTCCAGCAACCACATAATCAAGCAGTCATTTAGCTGGACAAACTCAATAGCTGTCTGTTACTGTAGCTTTTGTGCTGCTCAGCTCCACTGGTTTCTTTCTGACTTGTCTGCTTTATAAAGCCAGTCAGCACCATCTCTTCTCTACTTTCCTGTGAAAGTAATAAACCAGATCCAGCCAACGTGTCTTTATGTACGAGAGGGCAATCCTGAAGCTTCAGGCTTTCACCTTATCCTTTCCCCTTTCCACATGGTTTCATGGCCCAGGACTCTGCACAGGGAGCCTCACATAGCAGAGCGGGGGCTTTTACACTCTTTTTGGCATGTGTAAGTCTTAGGCTGCAAACACTCCTGTGTCCTTCCACTTGCTGCTGTGAAGATCTCCTGTGACCACAGATAAACTCCTGCTGAAGCAAAGCAGGACCTGCACATAAGAATTTTTTTCTTTTTGCAGAACAAAAGTATGAATGAGTCCACTTAGTGAAAATCAGTAGAGACCTCTCCTGAGGGATAGTAATGCGCCCAAGATATGAGTGAGATTTGCAAACCTTCTGTCACTGAACTCTCTTCCAGCTGTATATTTTTTTTCTTTTTTTTTCTTTTTTTTTGGCAAGTCTTTCTATTTATTCATGCAATGCACTTAGCACATGCCTTGCTGCTGTTTTAATAGCCTCAGGGACCAAGCTCTGCCTTTGCCCTGGTGTTAAGTGGCACTTGGCATAACCACTGGAAATGCACACAGCATCTTGGCCTACACTCCACTGTAAGATCTTACAGTTCAGCTCTGATTAGCAAATAAAATAAATGCATTTGTTATTTAAAGCTATCGGCAAACCCATGTGAGGCATGAAATTAGTGAATGATTGGGAAGGGGATTTTTTCCTGTTCTCTCTCCATGGAAGATCTGCCTTCAACTAACTCTGCGCTGCTCTAAGATGAAGTAACTTTGGTATTCTGTGTTTTAACTATTTGATATTACAAACTCAAGTTTCCCTGTGATCTGAAGGCAAAGCTGATTTTAACTTTTTGCTGCTGTAATGGATTCATTTTTGCTGTAATCCTGGCTTTGGGTGCAAGCACGTGGATCAGCAAGATGCATATGCTCCTCCTTTAAGAGAGAATTTCAACCTTCAGGTATGAAGTGGTCTGGAGCAGGGAAAAATTATCAGGCCAGAGATGCTGCCGAAGGGCAAAAGGTGAAATTCAGACTTTGACAGTAACATTTCCATGCAGCACCTGCACACTTGTACCTGGAGGAATACAATTATTATAAAGGATAGCTAAAAAGCCTGGTGGAAGAAAGGCTAGGTCTTGCATTGCTGATCACAGGTTTTCAGTTAATGCACTATAAACAGGGCCTCAGATACCACATGTGCTCGTGTTCCCTCCCAGGGGTTTCAAGAGCAACACACCTGAGGCTGGGAGACAGTCTTCTTCTCAGGAGTACCCAGAGCATCCTTGTGTAGATGCAGTTTTGCATACTGAGAAGTGACGTTTTCTTCATCTCTCTCTCTAAATATATATGTATGTAATATTTATAATAATAATATCTAAATATACTAGTATATATGTTTATAAGTATGAATAAATAGTGTATGTTATTCCACTCACCTAGCAAAAGTTATTCCACCCACCTAGCTCAACAATATTCTGTTTATAGAGAGTGGCTGCAGAAAGCGCACTAAGGCAAGGAACTTCTCACAATTATTTTTTTCTAGAAACAACAAACCTTAATCATATTCTAAAACACAAACTGGGC
>JAWLRI010000379.1:1865796-1878754 GCA_034781795.1 Crypturellus tataupa | reverse complement strand
AGAGGGGTTAGCATCTGTTTTTCTCACAAAGCCTTTCAATTGATGTGAATATACCTGAAAATGCTCTATGATACATCATATAGGTAGGACACAGACACAGTTACCAGAAGCCTGAGTCTTCAAGTTCCACTTATTTAGGCTGATAGCAAAACCATGCTAAATGTCTACGCATGCAACCAAAACAATATCTATTACTCACTATGAGCTGCTATAGGCCAAGAGATTAAGAAATATTTTTCAACAGTTATCCAGAAATATTTCTGGTTAATGCCTGCATTTAAATGAGTAGTGGTCTCCTGGAAACATATTGAAAACAAAAATAAAGAAGAAATCCTGTAAGGTGAGGTTTTTGTTTTTGTTTTGTTTTTTGTTTGTGTGAAATATATTAGCCCAGCTTTACAAGTAGTTGTCTAGGCAGAAAGAACTGTATGATCTGCTTCCTTTAATTCTCTTGCTACTACTGCTACCTCTTGGCTTCCCAGTTGTATAGAGCACTTCCACTTTTCATTCAAACTTCCAAAGATCTTTCTCTTTTTTTTTAAAAAAAATGGGCCTCACTCTTTTTGATGACAATAGGTAAAATTTTGGTGCAGAGGCTGTCAAATTAAAAAGAAAATAAATCCAGCTCATTCATTGACAGCATCCTGCACATGCACAGCCTAGTTTCATGCAAACCTGTACGTATCACAGGATCACAGAATGGGACCCTAGAGATCACCTAGTCCACCCGCCCTGCTCCAGCAGGAACACCCAGAGCACGTGGCACAGGGTGGCATCCAGGCAGGTTTGGAAGATCTCCAGAGAAGGAGACTCCACAGCCTCCCTGGGCAGCCTGTTCCAGGCTCTGTCACCCTCACAGGAAAGAAGTTCTTCCTCACATGGAGGTGGAACTGCCAGTGTTTCAATTTCCACCCATTATCTTTCGTCCTGTTGCTGGCCACCACGGAGAAAAGTACATGTTGGTAAGATCTTCTCTCAATCTTCTCTATGAAACTATGACACAACTGAGTTCTCTATGAAACTATAACACAATTGAATTCTTCACTTTTTTAGTTAGTATTACCACCAGACAAAAATTTACCAACGTTAAAAATTTGCTAAGCCTGAAGAAGAAGAAACTAGTGGTTTTGCTGGACAGAATAAGATGCTTACAGTCCATAAGGAAGATGAAGGTTTTGGGGATTGTTGCTATGCCTTATATTGCTTGGCAGATCAGAAAGGAGCTTGAACATAGAAATGCCCCATCAGAAGAATATTACTAAAAACTGAAAGGGAAATTCCTTCTTCTAAAAGGACAAGACAGCCAACACTGATATGTTTTTAGCCACAGCTATCCTCTAGGGCAAGTTCTTCCTTAATTCCCCAGTTTGGGGTCTCCTGTTACAAGATAGCTACAGGATTTTTATGACCAGCTAATGTAATCCAGGATGGTAAATGCCCATATTCCTCATTTTCCCACCATTTCGTTTTTCTGTCCTAAAGAGCCAGAGCATGGACAAATCCCACTGACGTAAATGCTATGGGGTAGAAAGAATGTTTGCCACCAGGCCATGCTCTGGAATGACAAGTATGCAAGAATTAGCATCTATAACTCTCCATAAACATTGGGGTTAATCTCAAGGGTTTACAAGACTCTTTAAATGTGTTTTAATAGGACAATATGCTTTACACAGGACCCATCCAACACTTCACATATCAGCAAAGTTTATAAGAAGGTAAACTGAGCCGGGGTAATAGTTCAGATTTTCAGCCAGGGCTCTAATGAGAATGCCAAAGTCAAAGTAATAAATGGATTTGCAAGTATAATACCTTCCCAAATGGCTGAGGAACATTCCAGTAAGGCAGGATATTCAGAAGGGAAGAGCTGCCAGGATTATATTGTTTTCTCTCAACCCTTAAAATCTGAAGAAACGGATTGAATTTCCACCCAGTGCAAAATGATGGTCCAGTTTAGGCATGTATTCTGCCAACCTCACTCAGCCCAGAGAAGACTTCGCTGCTCGGGCAGTCTCGCTGAAGGAGCTAGTGCTGCCCACCATGTTCGATGGTGCTGAGAGCGAGTAGGTGCAGCTAATCAAAAGCGGACCGAAGCAGCTTAGCCGTGGTGAAGCAGTCCTTCATTCACCAGACAATACAGCATTGTTTTCTGACATTCTTTGTGCCTGACATGGTAACTCTCGTCCCATTTGACAAGAGCTTAGTAACAATAAAAATTATAGATAAAATTTGAAAGGCCTTGGAATAGCATCCTGGAAATCGACAGGATCATGGTGGCATATCACAGATATGATGAATGGATACCCTTGATCTACTGGTGTTTGAGATGGAAATTCAGACTAGGATTCATTCCACCTGGCCTTTGTCAGGCTCCACTGTCTCTTCATAGTCAAGAAAGAAAAGCACGCACTGGCAGGGCACAGTTAATCTGGCCTATTTGGACAACTGTTTTGAAAGAGAAGACTGAGGCCTTACAAAAACTTACCCTTCAGTGATGAAAAAAACAGTGTGAATGCCTCAACGTACACCTTCTAGTAACCTATACCTAGACGCGATGGGTTGTGCCCTACTTTTTTGTTTTTCTGGGGACCACTCACTTTGGGTAGATTCAATCCCTGCCATCAGGGTAAGCCATAAGCCCCCAGTGCAGCCCCAAGTTTTATTTCAGAGAATGATTTATAGAATTGTTGACCTTGACCTCATCACCTAATAAACACGTGCAACAAACCTAATAGCCCTTGTGATCAGATGATGGTTTATTTCAAATTAACTTTCTATTTCTGTGCTTTTTCATTCAAAATCAAATACCTACAAGGAAATAAACCAGTTTTATTAAAACAACAATGAAGGCCAGCCAGGCTACCCTGACAAGTCTAATGCAAGAATGAGATATTCATAATGAGAAAAATGGCATCTTTACCCTCATTCCAATTATCTCTGAACATCTGGAGAACCTAGATCCTCTTTCCATGCCTCTGTAAAGACCTGAGAGGGCCTTATGGAAGAAGAAACCCACTATTTTAGCTTCATTTGCTATCATCTGTGTATATCATTTGGCACAACTTCATTAGGGTACAGTAGATTGGCAGTAAAAGAATGATTGCTTCATTATGATAATTCAATCATCTGCACTGAGACAGGCTGTCTCCTGCGCTACGTGACAAACAACTAGAAACTTTGTTTCGTAAGCAAATTTTCCACTGACTATTTAAAATGCCAAGAGGATCTCTGATTAGCTTGCGGTTCATCTGGCTCTGCTCTACAGTGACGGGGGCTGCAGTGGCCGCAGAACCTCCATCTCAGGAGGGAACTGGTCTTCCTGGGGCATGGTAGAACAAATGGATGACAAACAAGAGAAGACCTGATCATTCATTTAACACAAACCCAAAAGGTTCTGGAAAAAAAGAAATATTTATAATCCAAGAGAACAAGTTCTGTAATTGCTTCTACAGTGAGTTGAGAGAAATTTTTGCTCCTATAGAAAGAGCAAGGTTCCTTTAGAAGCTGACCTGGTCAGTATCACTGAAATCTGACAGGAAGATTCTTAATCTTTATTGAGTATTTCAAAAGGATCCGTTGAACAAAGGCTAAGGAGGAATCTTACTCTTTGAGAAAATTGTTTTGACCTGCTTCCATGTTATTAGAAACTCAGAATGAATAATTTCACTTGATTATGGATTAGCATGCTCAGAAATTGGGCCTGAGATGGATATCATCAACTCTACAGCCAACAGAGATGAGTGAAGTTAATTCACTGCTCTATGCTGCATATGGACTAAAAACTGCACTAACATGGGTGCAGATTGCTGCTACGCACCATAAAGTAAGTTTGGGTGTCTGATAAGATATAGGCCTTGGGGTCAAAGCTTTGACCCCTGCTTGGTTCTTCTGCAGGTTTTCTGTTTGATCTTTTGATAGTTAATAAGATGTGAATCTGTACTGAAGATTTTTATCCAGTGAAGGCACTAAGAAATGAGTAAATTGAAGGTAACAAGCAAGAATTAAAGGTTGAATATTACCACATTACAGTAAGAAAAGGATATAAGTAGAAATCTAAGTAAGTACCTACCTAAGATATGTAGGTACAAATGAGATCATCACAAAGGTACTACATTGTTAATAAATGGACATGCCAAGACTGCCAATAATAATTCCAATGAAGTAAAAATGTCAACTAAATATTCCCAAACCATATTTTGGAAAAAAGCCAGGTAAAGTATTGTATCTCATGGGAAAACAAAACGAAACAAAAGATTTCCAACAATAATTGCTAGAGCTAGAAATCTTTAATTGGCAATTCCTGGATAATTTGCATCCAAGAGAGAAAGATGTTCAGTGAACCCCTGCTGCTAATTTAAGATATGTCTTGGAACACTAGGAACATTAGAGATGTGAAGGAAAGATAATGTTTTGCCAGCATTTAGAGAGAGTGACTAGGATGGCATAAATGAATATGAGCCTGTCAGTCTGACTTAGTATGGACAAAATAATAGAATGTTTATTTGGGGACACTATTAAGATTTATAGGAAATTAATATAATTACATTCAAATCATCATGACCTTATTAAAACGAATCATATCCAAATATTGGAGCATTTATGAGTTTAACTGGTAAAGGTAATAATGCTGATATAAACAGTACTGCTGATCAAAAGCCCGTGACTTTGAATCATCCCAAGTCTATTCAAACACACAAATAAACAAAAAAGTTATTCAGACTTGAATGGCCCATTTGAAATGCATTTTAAAGGACTAACTAATAGGCCCTCAAATAAAAATGTCTTTGGGTAATCAGCCAATCTCATGAGACGGGTTCTTGGCCCTTCACTCTTTCACATTCATTCTCTGGCCTACTGATGGAGTTGGTAGATAGCACAAACCCTGGGAGAGTGGCGAACAACAGAACCATAACAGCTGATCTGAGAATCGGAGCTTGAGTGCTCCGTAACATTCACACAGCACAAGCAGAAGGCAGCAAAAGAGGCCAAACTGACCAAGCAAGGAGAGAGTGATTTCAGGGAGACCTCCACATCCTGCTTAACAGTCAGCTGTAGATGATCCCAACATGCAACTCTGCCTAAAGAAGCCAACACCGCCTATGACTATGCAGGACAAGGTCTGTGCAAGCTACTTGTTTTGGAAACAAGTATCCTTAGGAAAAGGATATTGGAAAAAAGATAAAAAAAGAGAGAGAATTTAGAAGACATAGAGCAAGGGTTTACAGGGTAGAAAAGTATGCCTTTCTGTGAAAGACTCAAGAGAATTAATTTAAACCCAAACGGAAAGCTTGAGGATGACTTGATCACAATATAATTGCACTCACAAAGCAAAACAAGGCCTTTCACAGACATGAGCCTCTTTGTTGGACAAATTTTCAAAATGATCCGTTGGGCAAATGCTTAACAGATCTGATTAGATGCTGAAATGAGATTAATTCTGACAAAAATAAGACAATGCTTTTCAGAGAGGAGGATAATTAACTGTCAGATTTACTCACCAGTAGTTTCCTTGTTATTAATCAGTTTCAAATACTGTAAAGATTGGAGGTTTTCCAAAAAATAGTGCTGTAAAACTTTGAAAGCAGGAAGTTTCGGGTAGAGAGAATGAAAGGTAGATGACAAAGGCTGTGTTACGATGAAGGTCTGCCTAGAAGATTCTCTACTTTATTTTCATCTTAAATATCTGAGAAATAGATTGTCAACAATGATATTTAATTTCAGTGATTCTTTTCTCCAGCAGTTCGTTTTTCACTCTTAAGAAAACCCTTTTTACACAACAGAGAACTCAAGCATTCCCAGAGAGACTGTTTGCTTTACCAGCTAGATAATTTTACACACATACAATAAAAGACCTCTTGGCTAGTCCAGTCACCACTTTTAGTCACTGTCAGGTTTTTCTGCAGTTGTTCTTTCAACTCTCTTGAGCATATGGCAATTTCCCCGTCCTAGTGGGAATGAGTGAATGTATAAGAGCTGTAAAGCTAGAGGTTCCAAACCACTTCTGCACACTTCTCATATCCTTTTGTAACATGGTAGAATTTCCTGCCCATTGATTTTATTTTGAAGCTTAATATATCTTTTCCTGCTTATCAGCTGATTGGACTGATACTTTTTGTGTGTGCAGCTTTCCTACATTTGGTGGGAAAGTTTTCATTTGCAGAGCTTGTTCTTTTGGTTCACATGGCCTTGCAGGCTATCATTTTGACCAAGTCCAAAAACTTGAATTCAAGCTTAAGCAAAATCAACATGATTTTCTTTTTTTTTTTTCATTAAAAATTTGTGACACTACCAAGTTTTCCATGGCCTCTGCCCAAAACCACAACCTGCTTCAAATTCATTCAAAAGTAATTCCAAATTTATCCTGATTAATAGCACTTTCAATTAGTTTGGCCAAGTTCTGAGGTTCCACACATTAAAACTTGTGAAGTTTTAAGTCTCTTCATGAACATTTTGTTCTGCTCCAATCACGATCCCACAACAAACTATTATAATCAAACTAAAGCTATAGAAATCTACCTTTACATTTTGAAAATGCTATGCTTTGGTGGAGTTCAGATCCACAGTTTAATTTTGTCTTGTTGTGTAAAGATGGGAGGAACCACCTTCTAGATCCAGAAAGGTTTCCAAATTACAGCCCTACCCAGATTGGGATATTTGGACCCTCAAGCTTTTGTTTGGATATATCACTGTTTTTTGCTTAAAATGAAGGGTGTGCACAGATCATTTGCAAGTACTTAAAGTTAACATATTTTCATATGCTCTCTCCTTTCAGCTGAGAATCATTGCCCCTTGACTTCAGTATAATACCTAGCCACAGTTCTCTGACATTGCGAAGTGAAAAAACTTTGCTGGCCCATCCTCACAGATTGGAAGTTGATGAGGAGGATGAACACCTACAATCATGCTAACAACTAACTCAATTGTTTATGATCACATTAGAAACTCTTATAGTGTTCTGAGACTGGTTTGTTCCCCTGCCTTCTCCATTCTTTTCAATACGTAAAATATCTGAAGACCAACTCATGGACTGATGGTAGTTGAAAGCACAATCTCTTCAACAGGATGGTCGAGGCACTTTTGAGATCAAAATATTTTCTATGACTGGGAAAAAAAAGATTTATAGTTTTTAATCTCCTCATAAGGTATGACTCTACTGTGCTATAATATATACGACAGGAATTAATCTAGAATTTATTTAGTGTTTTCCCTTATTTCATCTGTCAGAAGATTGTCATTTCAATTATTTATTAAGAAAGTGATGTTTTTCAAGGTAAATGCATTACTTTTGTTATCTGCTTTCAATTAGCTGGGAATTCACTATGTTCAGCCAAATGTGCATTCATCAACAAATTCCAGATTCCTGGCAGTCTGAACAAATTCCTAATTTTCTTCTTTTATGGGTAAAATAAGTGAAGATATTCATCCATCATACTAAATTATGGCTGGGTTTAATCTAGCCTGAAGGGAAGGCTAAAAACTATGGAAGGTCTTCAAATATATTAACTGATGTTTTGATAGAAAATTAATTTTTAAAAAGAGCAAAAATATTTCACTGCCTTTTATTTTCAGGTGCTTCCAGTTATGTTAACTGAGTGCTCTCTGACATGGGTGATTTACTGAACTGAGCTGTCCATCCTCCACAATGCATGTAACAGGTTGGTGGGCCAGTCTTTAGCTGCAGGCTCTGCCTTCTGCACAGAAATGTGGGAATAAAACTAAAGTTAACGCAACTAGCCCTACATCACCACATCACGTCCATCCCATGCAGTTAACAAATTGCCTTTTCAGCACGAGGCTGTGCAGAGTAGCTCCCGCGGTGCTGTGGGCTGCCTCGCAGCCATGTGCATGCCATGGCTCACCAAGGGTGCAACGGGCACGGACAAGGGAGATATTCAATCATGCATAGCATAGCAGAACAGGAACCAGGGCAAGATCCAGGCCTCTACCTTTGAAGAACTCCTACCTTTCGTCTCCTCAAGCTGGGCTGACTAGCACAGGGCCAGCACCACACTGACAGGGCAGTGTGGCTTTCAGCAGCCCAGTGGGTTTCTCAGCTCAGCATCATGCCATGACACACAGCCTGGTTTGCTGCAGCTGGCGAGAGCTGCTGTCTCCCAAGCCAGGTGAGAATGCCCCACACTCCAGAGGAGGGGCTGGGATACTTGCCAACAGGCTGACCAATCTGGTAAGGCCAGCTTTAAACTGGGAATCATGTGTACAGGGAGAGAATGGCCAATGATCCGGTGAGGACGTGGTGGACAGGCTTGGCAATCAAAGGGTCCGGGTTGATGTGAATGGAAGTGACCTCTTAACTAAAAAGTGTGGGTTGAAGTGGAATTGCTCCAACTCTATGCATATAAACCAGGAAATGCTCATTGGACAATTATGGGGAAAGCGCTCATGCTCTTTCTAGGAAGTCTGCATATTGGGGTGCCTCTCTGAAGAGCTTGTGCAGTAATGCATGCAGCAGTGGGGACATCAAGGAGGAACTAGAAGTCCCTGGGATGTTACAGGGCTACAATTTTATTGGGATCATGTAGATGTGGTAGGACAGCTCAGGCACCTGGAGTGCTGAAATGGATGGTACATACTCTAAAGGAAGGACAGGTTAGGACAGCAAGGAAGGGGAGATGTCTTTTACATGAGAGAGCAACTGAAACACACGGAGCTTGGCCTGGGGGCAGTTCAGGGGCCATCTGAGAGCATATGGTTCAGGATTAGTGGGTCAACAAGGGTGACATTGTAGTCACCCTGCTAGAGATTACCTAACTGGGAAGAAGTAGTAGATGAGAAAGGAAAAGTTTCTTAACAGTGAGGGTGACAGAGCACTGCAACAGGTTGCCAAGAGATGTTGTGGAGTCTTCTTCTCTGGAGATCTTCGAAACCTGCTTGGACACAGTCCTGTGTCCCATGTCTAGGTGGCCCTGCGTGTGCAGGAGGGTTAGACTAGATGACCTCTAGATGTCCCTTCCAACCTTAGGCATTCTGTGATTCTATGAGGCCCTCTTTAGAAAACTGGAAGAAGTATCCTATTAACAATTGTCCTGGGAAACATTAACCATCCTGATATTTTCTAGAAGGAACACAGCAGGAATAAGTAATTCAGAAGCTTTCTGGAGCGCATTGATGACAGCTTCCTGACGCAGGTGACTGAGGGAGTCACCAGATGAAAGCCCTCTGATGAACTTCCTCCTTAAAAAGTAGGAAAAGCTGGTCGTGAATGTGAAAGTTGGGGGCAGTCTTTGCTGCAGCAACCAAAAGATAGTGAAGTTCAAGATCCTCCACGTTAGGAAGGAGTGGAACAAAAAGTATGATCACAATGCTCAACTTCTGGAAAGCAGGCTTCAACCTCTTCAGGACCTGCATGGAAGCAACTCATCAGATATGGCACTTGAATGAAGAGGAGTCCAAGGGTCACCTCTTCAAAACTCAAGAATGATCCATTCCAAAAAAAAAAAAAGGAAAAGGAAATCAAGTAAAGGCAGTCTGAACAGATGAACAGTGAGCTCCAGACTGAGCTGAAGCATAAAATGGAAGTGTGTAATAGATGGAAATAGGAAAATGTGGGGCTACTGCTAAAGGCTGGGACCCTAGTGGCCAAAGACACAGAAAAGGCAGAGAGGTACTGACTGTCTTCCTCAGTCTTTGCTGGTAAGACTGATTGTCATGAATCCCAGATCCCTGGGACAGAGAAAGGAAGATGTAACCTGCATAGAGGAGAGTAAGGTTAGGGAGCACTTAAACAAACTGGATATATGTGAGTTCATGAGATGCAATGGGATGCAGCCATGAGTGCTTATTGACATGGTCCATGTCAATAAGTAGACACTCTTCATTATCATGGTGATTGGGTGAGGTTCCTGAGGACTAGAGGTCTTCCAGAAGGGCAGGAAGGATGATCCAAGGAGCTACTGTCTGGTTGAAGCTTCTAGTACTTGGTCTTACCTTGATCGCTGGCTAAGTGACAGAGCAACTATTTCTGGATGCTACTTCCAGACACATAAAGGACAGGAACATGGTCAGGAGTAGTCAGCAAAGATTTACTAAGGAGAAATCATATTTAACCAACCTGATAGCCTTCTATGATGAGGTGACTGGCTTGGTGGGGGACAGAGAGACATGGATGTTGCTTACCTTGTCTTTAGCAAAGCTTTTGCTCCCATAACAGGCTCAGAGACAAGATGATGAAGTGCAGGCTAGATAAATGAATGGTGGAATGGAATGGAAACTGGTTGAACTGTCTCAGAGGGTCATGATTGGTGGCACAAAGCTCAGCTGGAAGTCAGTAACTAGCACTACTACTAGTTGTACTGGCACTACGATTGTTTAAGTTTTTCATTAATGACATGGATGTTGGGACCAAACGCACCCTCAGCAAGCTTGCAGATGTTGCAAAACTGGGGGAAGGGACTGATATACTGAATGATTGTGCTGCCATTCAGGGGGACCTCAATAGGCTGGAGAAACAGGAGAGAGGAACTTCATGCAGCTCAGTAAGGGGAAGTGCAGAGTCCTGCACCTGGAGATGAATAATCCTATGCACTAGTACTGGTGGGGCTCAAGAAACTGCAGAACAGCTTTGCAGAGAAGGACCTGGGAGTTATTGATGCTTTCCAGGATCTCAGGATGTTTTCCTTCCAAAGTAGTATAGGTTTTCACTTTCTCCATCTCTCATGTCACTTTAACCATTCATTTTATCTTCTTCTGTTAATGAAAATCCTCAGCTGGCACCAGTTATTGTTCAAGTTCTTTTGTTCAGACTGTTCCCTTTGCCAATTTGCTTTTGTGCTGCCCGTTTGTTTCTCAGCTTAACCTTAACTGAGCTTGATTACATTTGCCTGGTCACCTCTTCCTTCCTCTTTTTCGCTCATACTGGCTACTTACTGCTTCTTCTGCCAGTAATGCTTTCCCTTTGCTGTAGAGCAGGACTCTTCAGGCTTTCTTGTCATATCCAGATGTCCACACTTCTCTCTGTCTCTCTGTTCATGCTCTGAATCAAGTTCTCTCATGCTCTGTGTAGCTCAACATCTGACTAAAGAAATCAACTCATCACTTGCATGGGAAAATAGTAATCCTCACATGGGCTGACGCTTCCCAAACTAGGAGCAGCAGAGGCAGGAAGATTTTCCCTTCCACCGTTCATGTGCATCTCAGCCAGACATTGCTCTCAGCAATGATTAGGCTGAGGTTTTGGGTAAAACCGACATTGCCTTCGCTCCTCAGTGACACTCGGCCGTGACACAGAGCCTGGGGCTCCGCAGCTTTGGCAGTGGTGCCTGCTGTGGGAAGGGCTCCTCCACCAGAAAAAACCATCACCATCTTGCCAACATCTGCCTAATGTCCTATAGCACAGTCAATTGTGAATTCATGTGTTTATTTTACTAGTAGAATACACCTGCAACTTAAATATTGTATGATAGCAGATGTTTTGCTTCTATAAATTGAACTGTGCACAAGGATTTATAGACCCCAGAGATTCAGATCTGATGAGTGAGAGCCAAGGTCTCAAGTGGACCTTCAGATTCCATAAATCTTGACTTTATTGGAGCATTGGGGGAGGGGAGGGAACATCGTTATAGATATATAACAGTTCTAAAAGTATGCCAGTAATGATCTGTGAAGCAGATGTAAGTCAAGCTGATTTTGATATGTTAAACTGACCCTGCCAGGCAGGAGAAGGAATAACTCAAGATGTGGTTTGGAGTCACATATGGAATATAGGAATGGAAATGGTGATAATAAGCCCCTGTTCATATGAGGAGAGGGAAAAAAATGGAAAGAGAAAAGCTCCGTTAAAGAGAATTAATGTTTTGTTCTCATGATATATTAAGAATGCTGTTGATATTGGTCAATGTGGTATTTATTCCAACTGAGGTATTTTAAATGGTATAACTCTGCAGTTCTCTTCTTTCATATGGTGCACTACCACAGGTTTAGCAACAGAGAAACCAATGATATCCTGTGTGAGCAGAGCAGATACCAGCTGCACCGTACTGGGGCTCTCCAGCCCACAAGGCTAAATCCCGCTACACTGGGCAGAGCAGAGAACCTAGCAAAGAGATGAGGTATTGAAACTAACTCATTCTCTAATGTCCCTTCAGACACTGGAACAGCAAGACAGAAAGACAGAGAGGAACAAAGGTGAGGAAATTTGGCCATCTTGTGCCAGTGTCATCACAGGAAAAAGAGAGGTTGGAAATCCACAACGCAAGAGGTGGGAGAGTAAGACAAAGGTAGCACTTGGGCACTGAAACCTACTGCCATGGCTTTCTTTAGGCAACTTCATACGGCCCACCGAGTAGCTATTGCCTTGTGAGAGCTGCAATAATATAGTGTCATGGGTATGAGCAGAAGGGGATAAAATCTCAAGTACACGAGCATCTTGAACCTCGCTGTGTGGGGTCAGAGCTCAGCCCATTCTTTGATGCCTTCCAGAGAAATAACATAATTTAGTCTCCTCCAAACCATACTGAGGGGTTCCCAAACTAATTTAAAATGAACTTACATCCATCTACAGAACATCAGGATCCGGGTAGGTAGCTGTATCCTAAGCTGCTGATGTGTAAAGTGGGTGTCTCATAGAATCACAGAATCATTCAGGTTGGAAGGGACCTTTGAAGATTATCTAGTCCAACCCTCCTGTATATGCAGGGTCACCTAGAGCATGTGGCACAAGATTACATCCAAGTGGATTTTGAAGATTTCCAGAGAAGGAGACTCCACAACCTCTCTTGGAAACCTGTTCCAGTGCTCTGTTACCCTCACTGTCAAAAAAAAAAAAAAAAAAAAATCCTTAAGTGTCTGTGAAACTTTTGGTGCTTCAGTTTATGGTCATTTTCTCTAGTCCCATCAGTGGGTACCACTGAAAGAGGCCAGCCCTATCTTCCTCACTGCCTCCCTTGAGGTACTTATAGACACTGATCAGGTCCCCTCTCAGCCTTCTCTTCTCCAGGCTGAACAG